>JADBJO010000097.1:961884-991884 GCA_016801955.1 Conus betulinus | reverse complement strand
TAGTATCGTTTTTCTGTTTTTAATGAGGGTATTACAAAAGCTGCACCAGTATTTCCATCATCAAGAACTGATCCATCGGTATATATCTTTAGGTAGTCTGTATACTTACTTTCCAAGTGGGAATCAACTAAACATTCAATAGATTAGGAGAATGGTTTTGGGATAAATCTGTGTGATTAATGTCAAATATTGGTTGATTTTGTTCCCATTCTGGAAGTGGAGAAAATGAAGGTTTAATTGCAACATTTTTCCCGTTCAGCTCTGTATTATAGATAATATCTGAGGCAAATGTGTTAATGGACTTCAATAACTGTATTGTTCTAGCTCTTTTTGCAAAGTCGGTTTCTGAATCAAGATTTGTTTCTTTTTGTGAAAATGTTTCATAAGCAGAAGTTTTAAGGATAAATTTCGCTGCTGAGGCTTTTCTTTGTTCATTGAGGGGTAGAATACCTGCTTCTGTGTAAGTTCCTAAAATTGACGCGTGTATTGGTACACCCAGAGCAAGTTTGTAAGCTTTGGAATCTATGCTCTGCAGTTTAGTGCGCTGGAGCGCTGAAAAAAAACCTCCTGGCCATACGTCAGCCGTGAACGTACAAGGGAGGTAGCGAGAGATATTAGTGCATTTGTGTGTCCCGTTTCCAGTGCTGTCTGCTTATTACCTTCAAAAAGTTAAGACTTTTTCTAGCTTTGTTTGTTATGTAATCGATGTGGTAATTCCACAAAAGTTTGGAGTGAGGTAGAGACGCCAAGAAATTTGACAATTTGTGTATATTTTATTAATCGTGAATTCAGGTAATTTTTTAGGGTCATAGCCTGAATTAAACAGCATCATTTTTTTTTTTTTTTTTCCAATGATAATGTTAGTCCATTTTCTATCATAAAGTTGTTGATTTTATTAAGTTCACGTTGATACACTTTCTTTGTATAGTTCAAAGCCCTGACTGGAGTTTTACGTTTCATTGACACCTTCATCCACAAACAAATATCATCAGCAAATTGAGCTAAAGTGTTATCTTTGGACAAGTCTTTCGGAAGATCAGCTAAAAGATGTTAAACAAAATTGGAGAAATAACCGATCCTTGAGGCAGACCCATACTTACCTGTCTGGGGTTTGAATATGAATTTCCAAGCTTTACATGTATAAACCTATTAGATAGAAAGCTGGCAATGTAATTGTACGTGTTACCTGTTATGCCTATGTGTTTAAGTTTACAGAGAAGGCGAGTGTGCCAAACTTGATCGTATGCTTTTCGGACATCAAAAAATGTCGCTAGTATATTTTTTTCGCCTTGCGAACTGCTGCTTTACTTGAGTTTGTTAATTTAACGAGATGTTCAGTTGTAGATCTGCCTTTTCGAAAGCCAGCTTGGTTGACAGGTATTACTTTATATTTTTTTCGCAGTAATGAACTAGTCTATTTAAAACAATCTTTTCCATTAGTTTGCATGTGTGGGATGTTAAGGCGATTGGACGATAGCTGTTTTTTATCTGCTCTGGGCTTTCCTTGTTTGTGTATTGGAATAATGATTGAGTGCTTCCAGACGAGAGGGATATGACCATCAGACCAGCATTTCTGTAGAAGAAAACGAAGAAATTCTATAACATTATCTGGCAAGTGTCCCAGCATTTCATTTGAGATTCCCTCTAAACCAACGGATGTTTTTCTTCTTAAGACTTGAAATACATTCTTTTACTTCGTACAATGTTATATCAGCATTTATATACGATTCATTTATATTATTTGTTTCTCTCTATGTGTTCTATTTTTTTTTTTGATTTTCTCTATATCTCCTGTCTTTCTCTGAGAGTCCAGTATTTCTACTATAATTTGCAAACATTTCAGCAAATTCTTCAGCTTTTTCTAGATTTGTAGGTATATCTGAGTTGTCCAATTTGATAGGACACTGTGGCAAGTTAATTCCATTCTTCATAGTTTTTTATTTTCCCAGACTTTTTGCATGTCCTTGTGATTTGATATTTCATTTATGCAAAAATTAGACCAATATTGCCTTTTTGCTTGTGCATTAACCATACTGGCTTTGTTTTTTTGCTTTTTTTTCATCTCTAAAAGATTTGGGACAGACTTATCTCTTAAATACATTCTAAATTTTGTTATCTTTTCTTCCTTTGCTTCTTCACAAGCTTGATGCCACCAAATATTACCCCGAATGCTTGGGAGATCTTACTGACTTGCACTGCGGGATAGATTCATTTGCAGCATCTAGGACTGCATTTGTAAATAAAGTATATAAGGTATTGACATCTTTGTTGTTTGCGTCATTAACTTCAAATGTAGATAGTAAACTTGAAAATTTATCCCAATTTGCAAGTCTATAGTTATACTTGGGTACTTTGTCCTTGGTGTATCTGTTGATTGAGATTTTTTAGTTTCAAAACAAGTGACAATAGGTAAATGATCACTATGTAGGTTGTCATCAAGTGTATTCCCAGCTGCAGACCGGTGCCACATCTGGGGACACTAAAGTTAGATCAATGGCACTCGCTCTATGACTAGGATTATCAGGAATACGAGTTATTCGACCATCATTAAGGAGATAGAAGGAAGCATCAACAATGTTTTCAACGAAACGATTACTTGTAATTGATTGACAGTCCTTCTCCCAAAATGGTGAATGTGCATTGAAATCTCCTGCAATGAGAAATTTTTTTTACCTTGGTCCGTCTGAAGTGTTCGAATCCACTCTGTGTTAAAATCATTTGGACCCTTTGGTAGGTAAACAGATATGACAGTTAAGAGTGAGAGAGTCAACTGAACTGTCACGGCACAAGAATTAAGATTGGGAATATTTGGTGGAATAGGGTTAGGGCATGAAGTGTACTTTACCCCTTCATGAATATATATAGCTGTACTGATTTTCCCATCGGTATCTATCTTCTGATGTATAGGGGGAAAATAATAGTTTTGTAAATTTAGGCAACTTGTCTCTTTTAACGTTTTAGAGACTGAAGAGCTAAAAGTTGGTATTCATGGTGCGCCAGGTGTTGCACGAGGTGATCCAAGTTCGTACTGATGGAGCGACAGTTCCACTGGAATACGCTGAAGTTACTTTCCGCGGACATCAACTAAATCTTTCACAATCTGATAAGTTAACAGGAAGTAAAAATATAAGAACAGTAATGATAACGTCCTATTATTCAGGGGGAAAGAATTGCATGTGCAGTCAAAAATTAGCCGACAAAAATCACAGCAGTTATTTGCGCGCAACGCAGTCTAAGGGCACGAAGGTAAGTGAATTCGCAAGTGTGCAGACGTATGTGACAATTCTTAGAATACTGGCCAGTCTCCTAGGACGTCAAATGGGTTGAACCAGCTGCGGTCGGGGTAGGGTAGACGTAGAAAGGGTCGGGCATAGCGGGCTGGCTTCCTGGGCGTTTTTCCCACAGAAGATCCCTGACGTGTCGCCCCACGTTCCCTGCCAGCAGACTGGTCCCCCTCTGTGACAGGTGGCAGCTGTCCTTGAGATGGTAAGACCTTATGTTATGATGATGATCGACGAGCGTGATGTTGTTCACGTCGAACAGCTCGGAGGTGAGGATGGCATTAAATAACTGCCGATTTACCTCCATCTTCAGGTCTTTCACTGTGGGAACTTTGCTGACGACGACGAATCTGGTGTTAGGATTCTTTCTTGATGCGTCTTTAAGTGATTTAACAAAGTGTTTGCACAGCTTATTTGGCTCCGTTGTCTTCAAGTCGTTAATCCCACAGTGGATAACCACAGCATCAAGATGAGGTTCTTTTGTAGCTATCTCCTGCAAGTGATCTTGGGTTATTTTCAAAGTGTTGCTTCGTTGTTTAGAAGGTTTGAAATGATAAGATCGACCAAGGCGTGTTTCTTGCACTCCGTTCATAACAGAGTCGTGAAGAATAAGAACATTCGGTAGATCGGAACTAGTATCCGATTTCTTTTTGGAATCCACAAGATGACGAGATTTGTACTTGACGTCATCTCTTGACTGGTCAGCCTTGGAAGGTTTGGCGTCATTTGTCTTCGAAAGGCTAGGGCAGGACACCTTTTTGTTAGTCCCACCCTTTCTTCGATGTTTTTTTCTGCAGCAGACGTCTTGTGCTGTGCAGGATGACTCGCAACGCCTGACGACAGTCGACTTCCCGCCACTTCAGCGTAGGTGGGTCCAGCTGGAGGGCAGGGGTCGGTTTGAGTTTCCGTGGTCGTCATGGAAACTTTCGGCTTGGCGATGTTCTGAATTATGCCGTTTTGAAATTCCACTGCTTTTTCAAGGGAGGATATTCGGCAGCAAAGATTTAAAATGACTTGCCGTAAGTCAGGCGTTGCGTCGGATGTTGAGCACAGCACAGGTGTTGAGATGACGCCGCTGCACACTGTCTCGTTCGAAGACTCCACTGTCGTTGGTGTTGGATCAGTGGACGGCTTCTCGCTTCCTGGGTTGCATTGATGGCTCTCCGAACGATCGGACGTGTTTGCGTTCGAAGCTGACCATCGTTGGGAAGCCCGAGTTATCCGTTTGCATGCAGGAGTGCCGTTACTTCTTGATTTCATGTCTAGCCACTTGCAAAAAACTTTTACCTCGCGAGAAAAAGTTAACTGCTGGCAGTCTCCGCCATTTTGTGTCACGTGTCCTTGTTTGGATGTGTTTGTACACGCGTGCTCGGGCTGTATGTAAGTGTGTCAGATTTTTCTTTGGATATTATTCTCTTTCATATCAATGTCACGAGAATTTTTTTTTTTTTTTTTTGATTTTGCTGTTGTTGTTGCTATTGTTGTTTTTCTTCTTGTTGTTGTTTGTTTGTTTGTTTTTTATTTCAATCAAAAGTGACAGAGAAGGGAAACCAAAATGGAGACACTCTTCCTCACTTATTAATATGTACATTTTTTTTAAATAGCAAGTTTGTTTCACACCTCATAACTTCAGTAAGTTTGATGATTAATGGCCCCTTCTGTTGATGCATCTACCGCTATTGGGCAATGTAACAGGATCTGTTGGTAGGGATACTCTTTATACACGATTTAATTGGAAGTGTGGGAAACGTTTAGAACGGGGGTGGTTAGCAGTTCTATCCATCCGGTTTGCATCTGCATTCATCAGCAGTTTTGAGAAGAAAATCAAATATGTCAGTTAGAAACCTGTAGCAGTCATACTGAGATTGTTCACACACACACATACACGCGCGCGCGCGCGCGCGTGCGCACTAATGCACACATGCGCAGAGAGAGAGAGAGGGGGGGATCTTAAGATATGAACATGCATATGGAAAGAAAGGAATACAGATCAGATCAAGAAAAGAAAGAAAGAAGTACAAAATAAATCAATTTAAAAACGTAGCATGTAAGCAGTCATGTCAAGATTGTTCACACACACACACACACACACACACGCGCGCGCGCGCGCGCGCGCGCGCGCGCGAGCGCAGATAGAAACAGAGCGAGAGAGAGAGAAGAGGGAGTGAGGAGGAGAGAGGAGGGAGTGAGGAGAGAGAGAGAGAGAGAGAGAGAGAGAGAGAGAGAGAGAGAGAGAGAGAGAGAGAGAGTTATGGCGAAGAAAGACGAAAACGAAGTTATTTAAGTTTCTCTTTTAGGTGTGAAGAAGAAAAAAAAAAAAAAAAAGAAGGAGAGCAAGAAAGTAAGAAAGAACAAAAAACAAAGAAAACTGAAAGAAAGGAAGGAAAGAGCCAGGCAAGAAAGCAAAAGAAAAACCTAAACAAATGAAACCTAAAGGAAAGAAAGAAAGAAAAGGAAAGGAAAGCTATGAACAAAGGAAAGAAAGAAAGATCTTGAAAGAAAAAGCAGACCAAAAAGAAAGGAAGAAAGAAAGAAAAAGGATCACGGAAGAAAAAAAGAAGAAGAAGAAAGGAAAGAAAGAATGAAAAAAAGAACGAAGATATTGGGTTAATTACGTAAGTCCCCTGCAAAAGACAGCTGAGTAGATGATATAAGCCGGCATGCCGAACTTGCCTACGCATGATTTTAGTCTGATCCTGCAGGGTGCTTTTTTTATTATCATTATTATTATTATCATTGTTATTATTCTTTCTCTTGTCCTGCATGCTGCTTTGTTTCTTTGTTTGCTTGTTTGTTTATTTTTCCAACTTATCAAACATCAGGCGAGCTAATTGCCGGAACAAGAAAAGACAGAGGAAGAACTGGATGCAAGGGGAGTTGAAGGGGTGAAGGCGAGGGAGGAAGGGGGAAGCTACTCCCGATGGAGTTGCATCATAACTGCGCTCACTGAAGTTCGTATCGCCTCATCCGGCCCTCTACCCTCCTCTCCCCCCGCCCCCCCCCCCCCCCCCTCTCCTCCTCCTCCCCCCCCCCCCCCCCCCCCCCCCCCCCCCCCCCCCCCCCCCCCCATTCGACCCCGCCACTTCATCCTACACCTCTTTTTTCTCCTCCCCCACCCCTTACCTTTATCTCATTTACAAACAAAAAAACTACTTATGACTGAGGGGAGGAGCGTGGAGAGGGGGTGACGTACCGAATCGACCCCAAAAAATTACCATACACGTGAACAACCAAAAACGAAAAACAATAGAAAAGAAGAAAAACAGAAAACGAAAAAAAAAATGAAAAGAAAGAAGAAGAAAAAGCGGACGATGACCGAGGGGGCAGACCATGGTATAGTGTGGATAGAGAGAGGTGCAGATTTACTTATTCCATTTCGCGGATTTTCTTATCTCAACACAGTCCAACAATGTCCTACTTCTGCTTCCTTTCATTCCATCCAAATTGAAGTTTGAGAACGCCGCTGTTTAGGAATATGCCTTCTGAGGTTCTCTTTATTTTCCGTTTCACATTTCAAAATTTTGTGAGGTTGATTTTGTTTCCCACCGAAGACTGGCGGGCGCCAAGAAGTGAAAATCCCTCATAGTTGAACAATGGCATGCAAGCAGAATGTGTACTGTCAGAATAAACAGCTATTGGTTTTAATTGATATTTGGTTGCATTTGCTGTCATCTGTTAAAAAAAAAAGACAGATAAATAAGTAAATGAACATTTCTTTTAGCTAACATCTCTCTCTCTCTCTCTCTCTCTCTCTCTCTCTCTCTCGCTCGCTCGCTCGCTCTCTTGCCTACTCCATGTCCGGATTTCTCCCCACACCTACACCCCATACACGCCCCATACCCCCCAGTGGTTCATTCTCACGTTGCTCTTTCCGTTAACAGTACACGGGCCACACCCATGCATGTTCTGTAGCAATCCCAGCACTGGCAGTCCACATGAAGGAACCTATCAATGTTAAGTCGCCATTTGGCAACCCACCAGAGGAGATACTGCTTTGCTGCCGAGTCACTTAGTGATGTTCCGTGATGCCTAGTCTGATCCAACATATGCGGGGCACCGGCCACCTGCTAAGACCCTTTCTGACTGCGATAACTGCTCAGTCGAAGAGTCTGTGTGAGGGAGTAGCCGCCTCCGAAGGGCGCTACCACGTTCGTCCAACAATATTCCCTATGATCTTGTCCATAGTGACGACTTCGACGTGAATTTCACCATTGGTATAGGCGTAGAGAGGAAAGCGAAAGTGAGGTGGAGCAAGACATAGAAGGCCACAGAATTTGTAAAACCTGTTTTCATTCAATTATTTTTCTTTTAGTCTGATGGTGAGGATATGTAAATCATGCTATGGTGTTCCATTCTGATTAGAGACCACAGAACAGGGCTGTGCTCGACGCTTTCATTGACGCATCACACAGGCTCGAGAGACACAGACACCTCCAGTGTTGGTCGGGAAATTTTGAGCAACGCGGTCAGAGATACACTGATTGAGCAGATGAAATTCAAGTGTGTGGTTCCAGCCATCCTGTGTGAGCCTGTAACACACACAGCTTTGTAAAGGAACCGACCGAGGCCCCAAAATCCCACAAAATAAATGCCTCTCGTGGGAATAGAGCTCACGACTTCAGAACCCGCACGTACACTGCGCTAACCACCGCACCAAGGTGGGCTGGTAATCATGGTACACCTCTCAGTTTTCCCTCGTGGTCCGCTCTGAAAAGCTGGAGCCAGGAACTCGTGGGAGGGGTGGGCGGGAACCTAAAACTCATAAAACAAGCAGCTGCACGGAAAGGAACAGGAGTACAGCGCCACCAAAGAGCCGTGCTCACGTGGGAATCATTACCCTAACTGCCCGCCCATCTTTATTGTATCATCCTTAGTTATGCCCCTTAATTAAACGTATAAATTGATCACTCGGGCATGCGCACAGCCTCCTTTCCTCTCGAAACCGGATCAGGGTTGCTGCTAATCACCTTGTCTGGCCTGCGCGTCAATATTTTGTCCGACAATGTTACGCGGTGCTTTCGGTAACATTCGCCTCTCAATTGCTCCGGCCTTTCCTCCTAATTGATCTAGCGCGCGCTTGTCAGCGCTCAGTCGGGAATATGTTTTGTGAGGGGAGCGTAAGTGAATAGCGTACTTTGGAACCGAGATGAATAAGTAACCGCGCTTTTCCCTTTCTGCAGAGCGCCTCGGGAAAAATCACGAAAGCAGACCAGTCCAGTCAGTCCGACGACAACATTTTAAGGCTTCATTTACCGACAACTTAGTGCCCTCCCCTGAACCGCTCGCTTCTTCCCTTCCTGTCCCTCCCTCCTCAGTCATCTCCCTTTCCGCCACGTTGGCTCGGTCTTTCTGAATGAAAAAGTCTCCGTCGCCTGGTTCGCTCGCTGGCTTCCAGTGATACTTAACGTGTTATCAGCGAGCGATCATCCTTATCGGCTTTTTCCTCCCTGATTTACAGCGGGAGGGCCCCGCCGCTAAAGCCAATTCGCATGTCGCCGGGCTTATGGCGTGCCTCCGTCCCTGCCGGCTTCAAAGGGGAGACGTTTATTCAGGCGAAGGCTTTTTCAGATAGTCTCATTGGGCGGCACTGGCGAGGCCTTTCCCCACAGATTGCTGCTATCGGCTCTTTGGTGCCGTTGGCCCTGTCATGGACCACCTACCTTGATCTTCCCGGCAGGGGCTCTGCCTTATTGGCCCGGGGCCAGAGGATCGGTAGGGGCTGTCCTCCCTCCAGACCAGGTCCGCTGGATTGTTTAGGGCTGTCCTCCTCCGACCGCTTCCCTATCCTCTTACCCCCCCCCCCCCCCCCCCCACTCTATCCCCTCTTCCTCTTTTATCACAAAACAGTCTGCTGCCTTTTCCCGGTGGTTCAAATAATCGTTCAGCTACAATATCTCAAAGATAAGTAAATGTCAGAAACCAAAATCTGAAAATGTAAATGAGAGCCTCACGCTTGAAGAGTTTACATATATATATATATATATATATATATATATATATATATATATATATATATATATATATATAGATAGATAGATAGATAGATATACATAGATAGATAGATACAAATCCATGAACGTGCCAGCTCAAAAAACAAGGAACAAAAACAAAAATGTTCAAGAACTCATAATAGGTGTGAAAGTAGCCCTGCATTGGATAAACAAAGTGACGTCACCATGTGAGTAGAGCACAAAGCGCCACAGAGTTTCTTCACCAAGTTGCAGTTACACCGTGAATGGGTCCTAGGTTTTCTCCTGATGCACGGTGCTTTGCGGATTTGTATAGATCAGCTCTGTGTGTGTGTGTGTGTGTGTGTGTGTGTGTGTGTGTGTGTGTGTGTGTGTGTGTGTGTGTGTGTGCGTGAGTGAGTGAGTGTGTGTGTGTGTGTGTGTGTGTGTGTGTGTGTGTGTGTGTGTGTGTGTGTGTGTGTTATTTCGTTCTTCACTTCCGTTTTGACTTGGTTTTGGCGAACGCAAAACATGGGCCCGTTAGCACACATTGTGAGAACACTGACAATAAAACACGCAGCCCTACGAAGAACTCGTGTGTGCATGTGTGTTGCGTGTTCTGGAAGCATTGTGATGACCCTACTGAACAGACAGGAAAGACAGACAGTGTCAGAAAGGGAGAGAAATGTGTCTGCCGGTAAAACGAGGAAGACCATTGCTTGTGATTTGATCATTTCTACGCTGGACCAGTAAAATAGTAAACCACCCCTCGTTGCCTACTTATTCGGGCAAAATACTTGTAATTACTAAATATTTTTAGTTGTATTCCAAACTTTTGATTAGGTTACAGACATACATGCCTCTTAAAAACATAACGAAACCATACGCCCGGCTTAACACTGACCAAAGGCCAACAGGCCAAAAGGGTGGATTCAGATTTCGTAGCTTTACACCTTGCCTTTTGATGGATTTGCCTCCATGCAGACCCGTTCATATAGATGGGCTTCCACTTAGTTAGGTAGGTAGCTAGCTAGTTTTTACCTACTCAGTTAGTTAATCAGTCGGTCGGTCAGTCAGTCGGTCACTTAGTCAATTTATTTGTTATTCAGTTAGTCAGTCAGTCAGCTAGTCACTTCATTTGTTCGTTCGTTCATATATTAGTTAGTAAGTTAGTTAGTTTGTTTTGTGTTTGTTTGTTTGTTTGTGGGTGAGTGAGTGGTTGAATGAGTGAGTTAGTGAGTTGATTCGTCAGTCAGTCAGTCGGTCAGTGAGCGAGTGAGTGAGTGAGTGTGCATTACGACTGCTTGGCTGTAGTGTCGCTCTTTAAGATCTGAATAATACGGTTTTATTTTCTTTTGTGACACTGGACCATACATAATATTTGCTTGCAAGCATGAAACGACGATTGCAACGGAAGTACGTGCACACAAAATTACGTAAGCGCACACACCAACAACACACGTACACACAGACAGATGGAGAGGAGCGTAATTTTTCAAGTGAATATTTGTTAGTTAATCAGTCGGTCGGTCAGTCAGTCGGTCACTTAGTCAATTTGTTTGTTATTCAGTTAGTCAGTCAGTCAGCTAGTCACTTCATTTGTTCGTTCGTTCATATATTAGTTAGTTAGTTAGTTTGTTTGTTTTGTTTGTTTGTGGGTGAGTGAGTGGTTGAATGAGTGAGTGAGTTAGTGAGTTGATTCGTCAGTCAGTCAGTCAGTGAGCGAGTGAGTGAGTGAGTGCATTACGACTGCTTGGCTGTAGTGTCGCTCTTTAAGATCTGAATAATACGGTTTTATTTTCTTTTGTGTCACTGGACCATACATAATATTTGCTTGCAAACATGAAACGACGATTGCAACGGAAGTACGTGCACACAAAATTACGTAAGCGCACACACCAACAACACACGTACACACAGACAGATGGAGAGGAGCGTAATTTTTCAAGTGAATATTTGACCATTCGGGTGTTTTTGTTTGTTTGCTTCTTTCTTTCTTTCTTTCTTTATTTATTTATTTATATTTATTTGTCGTCTGCAATTCGGCATTTTCAGCTGCTGTCCATACTATTTAGAAGCAGATGGGCAGACAACAGAAAAAAGGGGTTCATATCTTACCATATTCCAGTATCCACAGCTATAATATGCATGGCACCATTGTCAGATCAAAAAAGGCATCTTTTAAGTCAAATAAAGTACAAAGTTTTTAAAGACGCACATCCATCATGTGGTCCTAGTTCACTTTGAATGTCTGCACAAATTCTGATGAGATGCATTGTTGTCCGCTGTGCCAGAGGGTCTGGAAATGACAGGCCGACGATGCAGGTCTGATCAGGTGCCATACACTGTTAATGTTGTCATGTTGTCATTCTTATTACCGATGATGGTCGCGGTGATAGCGGTGGTAGTGGTGGGGGTATCATCATCATCATCATTAGTATTATCATTATCATAATTATGTTGTGTGTTGATGTTCTCGTCATCATCATCATCATCATCATCATCATCATCATCAGTAGCAGTAGTACTAGTACTAGTACTAGTACTAGTAGCAGTATCATCAATATCATTATTCTTGTTGTTATCATTTGATGTTGTTTGTTGAGATGGTGGTGCTGGTGCTGGTGCTGGTGCTGTCTTTGTTTTGTTGTTGTTGTCGTCATCGTCGTCATCATCATGTTTTGTTTTGTTTTTAAACGGCCAGTGCTTTGATTACCTTGGACAAGTGCACAGTGTACTCAAGTGCAGTTACAGCAGTTGTTTTACAACTGCAGTTGTCTGAATTTACAACTGTCCGGTTCAGAAAATCTCTCTCTCTCTCTCTCTCTCTCTCTCTCTCTCTCTCTCATATTATATATATATATATATATAGAGAGATATATATATATAGATATATAGATATATATAGATAGAGAGAGAGAGGAGAGAGAGAGTAGAGATGATAAAGAGACAGATATATATTCGCCAGAGTTCCAGAATAGAGAGTGGAGCCATTTCAGAGAGGAGAGATAGAGAGAGAGAGAATTTATTGAGAGAGAGGTGGGATGGGAAGGTTAGAACTTCTTGAGAGAGCACCAGATAGAAGAGAGAGAGAGAGGAGCTTGAGATCATAATTGCCCATCCAGGACAGCGCAGGATTTTAGCCCACCAAACTCGTACCCGACACACAGGACCATGGGAAGGAGAGAACTAAGAGGAGCATTTAGCGCCAGTAGTGACACCATTTCTCCTATAGGAGGAATATATATATAGAGAGAGAGATGAGAGAGAGAGAGAGAGAGAGAGAGAAAGATAATCGAGATGGAACGAGAGATAGAGAGCGGAGAGAGAGATCAGACCCCAGAAGAGAGACGGAGAAGAGAGATATAGGGGTACCTGAAAGACAGCAGGGTTTAGCCAGATTCTTAGAGAGGAGAGAGGAGAGAGAGAGGAGAGACTGAAAGAGACGGAGACAGAGGGGGGAAGCAGGGTTAGCTTCTTGAAAGGAAGACCGACTAAGGCAGCTCTTAAAGGTCTGCTGCATTCGCCAATAGTTCCAGAATAACGCTGGATCCATTTCAGCCAGGATACAGGAACCAGCCGCTCCAAACTCGTTTATCTCTACGCTATGTGCATGGGAAGGTAAAGAACTAAGAGGAGAGCAGTTTAGCCCACCAGATACTGACACCATTTCTCTTTCAGATTCCCCCCCCCCCCCCCCCCCTTCCTTTCCCCCTCCCCCTCCCCCTATCAGCTTCCCTTCCTGAAACACTTGTAAATCGATGGTACGCAGGTGCGCTGGTCCAGCCCCCGAAAAGATAATCGTGGATGGAAAACTAATTGCCCATAAGGACAGCGCGGCTTTTATCCCACACAACGACCCGAGTCAACGGACCAACAGAGTAACCTCCCCTCCCCCTTCATTTTCGCCAGTTAGGTGAAAAATCTGGAAGGCGCTGGAAGAGGTTGCTGCAGACCACGTGGAAGGCTGCTCCCCGAAATTAGGTTTGAAGCTGGAGTCTGCTGGAGTCCAGGCTCTCTGGCATGGACGCGAAATAAGATGGCTCGAACGTTATCCACTAACGTTCATCTTGAATTTCATGTCGAAAAAATACAATATGATAAATGATTGCTATATATGGTAGAAGCATGATATAGTATAATTTCGTTTTTTTTTGTTTTTTTTTTTTTGTTTAAGGTTCAAAATATAACGATGGCGGGTGGAAAGTTAAAAAGAAAATGAACAGGAATACTGGAACAGTGAGCTGCCAATGAAACGTAACAAAAGTTTAGTTTTGATCGTTCATTAATCAACTTGGTTACCATCTTCCTTTATATCCCTTTCTTCCACGTCCCTTTTCTTCCCTCAGCCGACCCCTTCGGAGGTCGGTTGGACTGTGGTGTTCTCTTCTTTCTACTGTTGTATGTACTACAGAGTTAAAGGTGGTGATCAGTGTCGTAGGCCATGAGTAGACTATAACAAAGGAACCTCGCCCAGAAGTCGAAACTTGACGGACATAAAAAAAAAGATTCTGTGCACATACAGAGCTCAAGGTTTCCATGTGGTGTTCTCTTTCTACTGTTGTATGTACTACAGAGTTAAAGGTGGTGATCAGTGTCGTAGGCTATGAGTGGACTGTAACAAAGGAACCTCGCCCAGAAGTCGACACTTGACGGACATCAAAAAAAAAAAAATTCTGTGCACATACAGAGCTCAAGGTTTCCATATGTGTCACCAGTGAAGAATTGAATGTCTATGTCTATACTTTAATGTCCTCTATTTCATCTTGTCTCGCCTCCTCCCCCTCTCCTCCCCCCCTCCCCCCCCCCCCCCCCCCCCCCCCCCCCCCCCCCCCCCCCCCCCCCCTTTCTTTTGAAAAATCCTATTTAGTCATTGTCTTAGTGACTGTTGAGTCGTGTATACCTGCGCTAGTTTTTCTCTGTATCATTTGTCTGTCTTCCATATTTTTGTTTTTGTTTGTTTTCTTGCCCCGCCTGAAGAAGACCTATAGGTCGAGGTTCACTACTTCAGTGTTTGTTTGGTGGCTCGGTATTTCAACATGTATTTTCATGTTTTAACTCCCGCTGCAGTCATTGTACTTTGAAACGTACGTTTATTCAAACTGGCCGCTGCTGTTTTTTTTTTATGGGGTGGTGTCTCCAGTTTATGTATTGAAGCAACTTTCCTGTTATTCTTTTTGGATCCTCAAGCACAGGTTTAACATGTTATTTCATTTCTAATTATTCATTACCTTTTTGTAACTTTTTAAAAACATATTTCTTCCTTTTTTTTTCCACCCTCCCCGTGTAGGCAGTCTTTGAATAGTGATGTTCTCCCCGTGAGAATACCACAAAACTATGTTCTGTGTAATATACCATGAGTCGACTGTCACAGCCGCAGTCAGCCGTGTCTACCGTGGAAACGATAGTCGTCTCTAGACGGGCATATACAAAAACGGTTCTGTTCACAATGCAGAACCCAACGGTTCTCAAAAAAAACCGTCAGTGATGGCTTTAAGTCCCAATTTATACTTTCTCTGTTTCAAACCGGCTCTCCTCCATCTCTCTCCCTGGTCCTCTCCTTGGGAAGTCTTTGATAGGTCACTTTTATTGCCCGTGTTTACATGCACCTATTTTTTGTTTACATGCACTTATTTTTCTGTCTATCATTTATTTATCTCCACTGTCGGGTTTTCTTTCTTTTTTTCTTTGTACATTTGTTTGTTTAGGGAATAGCAAGAGATGGTGAAATTTGCGGCGGAAACAGGAGGGAGGAGATAAGAGCATTAGAAAAAATAGGAACAGCCTGAGTTCAGCCTTCTTCTTTTTGTATGGAGTTTCCATTTCTGCCTAGCGCATGCCTGGACCACACGTTCCATGCCATTCGGCCTTCTTGCGCCATCCCTCGCTGGACTGCGATTTAGTCACAGTGCTCCATATGTCGCTGGACTGCCAGGCGGCCATATTGCTCCATCTGTCGCTGGACTGCCAGTCGGCCATATTGCTCCATCTGTCGCTGGACTGCCAGTCGGCCATATTGTTCCATAAGTCACTGGACTGCCAGTGGGCCATATTGCTCCATCTGTCGCCGGACTGCCAGTCGGCCATATTGTTCCATCTGTCGCTGGACTGCCAGTCGGCCATATTGCTCCATCTGTTCCTGAATTGCCATTCGGTCAGATTGCTCCATCTGTCGCTAGACTGCCATTCGGCCATATTGCTCCATCTCTCGCTGGACTGCCATTCGGTCAGATTGCTCCATCTGTCGCCGGACTGCCATTCGGACATATTGCAACATCTGTCACTGGACTGCCATTCGTACATCTTGCTCCATCTGTCGCTGGACTGCCATTCGGCCATATTGCTCCATCTGTCGCTGGACTGCCATTCGGCCATATTGCTCCATCAGTCGCTGGACTGCCATTCGGCCATATTGCTCCATAAGTCACTGGACTGCCAGTCGACCGTATTGTTCAATCTGTCGCTAGACTGTCAGTCGGCCATATTGCTCCATCAGTCGCTGGACTGCCAGTCGGCCATATTGCTCCATCTGTCTCCGAACCGCCAGTCGGCCATATTGCTCCATCTGTCGCTGGATTGCC
Source organism: Conus betulinus (assembly GCA_016801955.1). Lineage (NCBI taxonomy): Eukaryota > Metazoa > Mollusca > Gastropoda > Neogastropoda > Conidae > Conus > Conus betulinus. The sequence continues at coordinate 976,074 of JADBJO010000097.1, read as the reverse complement.
ATTCGGCCATATTGCTCCCATCTGTCTCCGGACTACCATTCGGCCATATTACTCCATTTGTCGCTGGACTGCCAGTCGGCCATATTGCTCCATAAGTCGCTGGACTGCCAGTCGGCCATATTGCTCCATCTGTCGCTGGACTGCCAGTCGGCCATATTGCTCCATAAGTCGCTGGACTGCCAGTCGGCCATATTGCTCCATCTGTCGCTGGACTGCCAGTCGGCCATATTGCTCCATCTGTCGCTGTACTGCCAGTCGGCCATACTGCTCCATCTGTCGCTGGACTGCCAGTCGGCCATATTGCTCCGTCAGTCGCTGGACTGCCAGTCGGCCATATTGTTCCATCAGTCGCTGGACTGCCATTCGGCCATATGCTCCATCTGTCGCTGGACTGCCATTCGGTCAGATTGCTCCATCTGTCGCGCCGGACTGCCATTCGGACATATTGCAACATCTGTCACTGGACTGCCATTCGTACATCTTGCTCCATCTGTCGCTGGACTGCCATTCGGCCATATTGCTCCATCTGTCGCTGGACTGCCATTCGGCCATATTGCTCCATCAGTCGCTGGACTGCCATTCGGCCATATTGCTCCATAAGTCACTGGACTGCCAGTCGACCGTATTGTTCAATCTGTCGCTAGACTGTCAGTCGGCCATATTGCTCCATCAGTCGCTGGACTGCCAGTCGGCCATATTGCTCCATCTGTCTCCGAACCGCCAGTCGGCCGTATTGCTCCATCTGTCGCTGGATTGCCATTCGGCCATATTGCTCCATCTGTCTCCGGACTACCATTCGGCCATATTACTCCATTTGTCGCTGGACTGCCAGTCGGCCATATTGCTCCATAAGTCGCTGGACTGCCAGTCGGCCATATTGCTCCATCTGTCGCTGGACTGCCAGTCGGCCATATTGCTCTTCATCTGTCGCTGGACTGCCAGTCGGCCATATTGCTCCATCTGTCGCTGGGATGCCAGTCGGCCATATTGCTCCATCTGTCGCTGTACTGCCAGTCGGCCATACTGCTCCATCTGTCGCTGGACTGCCAGTCGGCCATATTGCTCCGTCAGTCGCTGGACTGCCAGTCGGCCATATTGTTCCATCAGTCGCTGGACTGCCAGTCGGCCATATTGCTCCATCTGTCTCCGGACCGCCAGTCGGCTATATTGCTCCATCTGTCGCTAGACTGCCAGTCGGCCATATTGCTGCATCTGTCTTTGGACTGCCATTCGGCCATATTGCTCCATCTGTCGCTGGACTGCCATTCGGCCATATTGCTCTATCTGTCGCCGGACTGCCATTCGGCCATATTGCTCCATCTGTCGCTGGACTGCCATTCGGCCATATTGTTCCATCTGTCGCTGGATTGCCGGTCGGCCATATTGCTCCTACTGTCGCTGGACTGCCAGTCGCCATATTGCTCCATCTCTCGCTGGACTGCCATTCGGCCATCTTGCTCCATCTGTCGCTGGACTGCCATTCGGTCAGATTGCTCCATCTGTCGACGGACTGCCAGTCGGCCATATTGCTCCATCTGTCGCTGGACTGCCATTCGTACATCTTGCTCCATCTGTCTCCGGACTGCCAGTCGGCCATATTGCCAGTCGCCGGACTGCCAGTCGGCTATATTGTTCCATCTGTCGCTGGACTGCCAGTCGGCCATATTGCTCCATCTGTCGCCGGATGCCAGTCGGCCATATTGCTCCATCTGTCGCTGGACTGCCAGTCGGCTATATTGTTCCATCTGTCGCTGGACTGCCTGTCGGCCATACTGCTCCATCTGTCGCTGGACTGCCAGTCGGCCATATTGCTCCATCTGTCGCTAGACTGCCAGTCGGCCATACTGCTCCATCAGTCGCTGGACTGCCAGTCGGCCTTACTGCTCCATCTGTCGCCGGACTGCCAGTCGGCCATACTGCTCCATCTGTCGCCGGACTGCCAGTCGGCCATACTGCTCCATCAGTCGCTGGACTGCCAGTCGGCCATATTGCTCCATCTGTCGCTGGATTGCGGGGTACTCCTCTTCTTGGATGAACCCATGAATGTGGTGTATCATTTTCTTTATCTACGTGAAAGATTCTAGATCTAGGATAGTCCTATGTCATTCTGTTTATCTATGTGACATACTCCATAACAATGGTGTATCATTCTGTTTATCTATCAGACAGACTCCATGACAGCGCTCTATCCCTCTGTTCATTGACGGAGCATTACAGACCCCATGACAAGTGCTGTGGCATTCTGTTGTTACCGAACTTGAGAGACCTCATCACAATGCTCTATCATTCTATCGACAAGGTTTGAAAGACAGTTCTGTGTCATGCAGTGTATGGACAGAACATGACCTAACCCATCACCTCTTCCGCCCCTCATTGACAAACCTACAGATTTTGAAAGGTCTGGTCAGCTGTTCTCGCGCCGTGTGTGGCTACAGTCATTATTACCGAGTCTTCTGTCGATAATGTACCTTCCAAAGTCCTCAAAGGACTTTAGGTCTTCTAGTTGTTTCGCCACGTCTGCGAAGAGAGAGTAGCACCGAGTGTGGGCATCTGATCGGTCGATCTTCAGTTTGGTAGTTGATGATGCCGAAAGAGTCCCAGACTTAGCTGACTCTGATGAATAGCAGGTTGCCTCCGCTATTCTTGGAAAGGCTTTGTTTTCACTCCATGCTGCCACGTTGGAAGATCATGCTTCCGGTATATTTGAAATTCTCCGACGTCTTTTAAGGATCATCTCCTCTGACGATGGTTCTCTCGGCTCTGTTCATCTTTCATTTCATCACTGGTTTTCCAGGCGATCTAAAACGAATGAGAGGGGGCCGCTTCTAAACAGAAAACACACCGGAGACTCGCTCACAGAAGCTGGGAAACCTGGAATAGCTTCCCCTGGTCTCTATCCCCCCAGTCTCCCTGTCTGCAGCAGTCAATGAGAGTAAATCGCGCCGGCCGCAACGGATGAGCGCAAACGACACTCAGAGGTGCGACGGAGCTTGTCCAAATGCGCGCACAATCAGAGATGGGGTGGCGTGTGCGTTACGAAGACGTGCCAGTCTTCACGGGAGGTTCGGGGGGGGGGGGGGGGGGGGGGGGGGGGGGGGGGGGGGGGGGGGGGGGGGGTAGAGGAGAGGGAGGGTAGGGTGGTACGGGAGGGGGAGATGCTTAAACAGAGCCAATCTTCACAGGAGGACATCCATGGCGGAGGGGAAGAGGCTTCAAACAGTGTGCTGTTCGTGATATACGGACGTCGGACACTGGCTGTTGTCATAGGTTGTGAGTTTGACTCTCTCTCTCTCTCTCTCTCTCTCTCTCTCTCTCTCTCTCTCTCTCTCTCTCTCTCTCTCTCTCTCTCACACACACACACACACACACACACACACACACACACACACACACACACACTGAGTTTGACTCTCTCTCTCTCTCTCTCTCTCTCTCTCTCTCTCTCTCTCTCTCTCTCTCTCTCAACATCATCAGCAGTAGCACCATCATCATCAACATCATCATCATAATTATCAGTATGGCCTACGTGCATATAAATTTAATGGCAGGGGGGGGGGAGATGGAGAAACTAAGACACAAATATCTCTCAACTAAAAATATGGACAAATTATGACAGAATGTAAAAATTAATAGTCTAGCACATTACACTAACTTTCACCACATAGAAGGGGGGAAAACAAAACTGAATAGCCCCGAATACCAAATCTGGGGACAAACTCAAGTGGGGAAAACTGAAATACAGGTACAGCACCAACTGATGCAAAGGTAGGTTGAGCACTCACACACTCAAGGGCGTCATAAGCCTGCTGTCACACCCACCCCCCACCTCTCTCTCTCTCTCTCTCTCTCTCTCTCTCTCTCTCTCTCTCTCTCTCTCTCTCTCTCAGCAAGAAGCCGAGACAGATTTTCCTGCACTAAGGTCATGAAAACCAGTTCCCTGCTGCTCGACTACGACGAAATCTGGCACGAAACTGCCGCGCATACTTTTCATCCGCGTCGAAGCATGACGCTTGCAGAAACCGCACAGGATATGACGTAAAACCACCTCTGTGGACCAGATCAGCGGGTCCCCGCCGGTCCTAATGGATGAGGAAAAAGGGATTTTTCGTGGGCTGTGTTTTGGGCGCCACGCTGTTTAGTGCACGTAACGAGCGGCGTCCTATATCTCAGGGGAAAAAATGCGCACAGTATGTGCCCCGCTGAGCGTGTCGGTATGTCTCTATGTCTCTCTCTCTCTCTGTCTGTCTGTCTCTGTCTGTCTGTCTGTCTGTCTCTCTCTCTCTCTCTCTCTCTCTCTCTCTCTCTCTCTCTCTCTCTCTCTCTCTCTCTCTCTCTCTCACACACACACACACACACACACACACACACACACACACACACACACACACACACACACACAGTACACACACACACACACACACACACACACACACACACACACACACACACACACACACACGTGCTGGCAAACACGCACACCCACGCACACATAGACATATTCACACGCAAGCACTCGCTGGTACATATTCGCACGCACGAATGCGCACGTGAGCGATCACACTCTCTCTCTCTCTCTCTCTCTCTCTCTCTCTCTCTCTCTCTCTCTCTCTCTCTCTCTCTCTCTCTCACGCACACCCACACAGACGCGCGCGCACGCATACACACTAGCACGGCGCGCGCGTGTGCTTACACACAGGAACACACACATGAGCACACACACGCGCGCACGCGCGCGCTCTGGCAAACATGTTCACTTAGACATATACTCTCAAACAAGCCCGCAGACTCGCGCGAGAATACACACACACACACACACACACACACACACACACACACACACACACACACACACACATGTAAGTCTTCACATTTGTGTGTGTGTGTGTGTGTGTGTGTGTGTGTGTGTGTGTGTGTGTGTGTGTGTGTGTGTGTGTAGTCTACTAAGTGCTCAGAGAGCACGTATCAGGTGAGAAGAGGATGGTGGTGGTGTTTTCTGGATATATCTCATGTGTGGTATGCATGTCCGATGAAATAATTAGACTGCATGATCTAAACCAAGAAGCCCGAGATGTTGCTGGGTGAGGCACGCGGGTGGGGGGGGGGGGGGGGGAGCATAAACAGTATGTTGTAAATGTTACAAATGTTTGTTGTTGATAGATGCAGATGACACATCTGTTTGTGCAGAATGCTGTCTACTGTGAAAACTGGGATTTTAGGATCAGTGCAGCTAGTCTTCTCACCATGTAAAATACAAAATACCCCACACTTCTGTCACAACGGATGAGATGATGGTTTTTCAACGTACAGGCGTTCACATTAAACACAAGAATATTTTTAGTCCAACATAGCTTTTATAGCCAACCATCTTGATTATTTTTTAATGAGAAAATTGCGTTGTCATTGGACATAAAGTAGGTCTGTATGACAAAATAATTATTTCAATGAATAATGCTGTACGGGTGCGATGTGTGATGCCCTGGGGTGGCTGATTTAGTATCAAAATCACAGCTTCGTTTCCGTAAGATTACGTGAAAAAAAAATGTATACCAAACTGCGCGGTGTATGATCAATCGGGACAATATCCATTAAAAATCCAAGTAAAACCAGGATGTTAGATTTTGCATTCAAGCTTGTAGATGATCAAAATCAGTACAAACTTATGTATCATTTCTTACTTCACTTGTACGACAGAAGTGAACATAGGTCACTCTTTCTGTCCTACGTGAGTACAACATTGAACAGACAAGTTTGAAAAGATCAATACATCCTGAACTCGTTTTCACTCTTAAACGGGAAGCAAATATACAGCAATCATAGATTAAATAAAGATACATTATTATGATGATCTTATAGTCTTATATTTTTTTACCATAAACTTGAGCCTGTCCATCATTCGCAAGTTTCAGGAAGATGAATCATAACTTTTCCATTCATGTAGGGAGGATTTCAAACATCCCTCATGCGGAAAAGTTTTGTGTAAAATGTGGTCAACGTGATGTGGCTGTTCAGGTCAGTAACGTCTCCGAGTGCTACCTGTGTCTATGTGTAAGTGCATGCATGCCTACATGAGAGAGAGAGAGAGAGAGAGAGAGAGAGAGAGAGAGAGAGAGAGAGAGAGAGAAAGAGGGGGGGGGGGGGAGACAGACAGACAGACAGACAGAGGCAGAGGCAGAGGCAAAAACAGAAAAAGATGATTTTTTCTGATTGACGTATGGGTGATCATATCATCAGGTGACAGGGGTGTCGTGATGGACACATGGGTGATCATATCATGTGGTGACAGGGGTGTGGTGATGGACGCATGGGTGATCATATCATATGGTGACAGGGGTGTGGTGATGGACGCATGGGTGATCATATCATCAGGTGACAGGGGTGTGGTGATGGACACATGGGTGATCATATCATGTGGTGTGACAGGGGTGTGGTGATGGACGCATGGGTGATCATATCATGTGGTGACAGGGGTGTGGTGATGGACGCATGGGGTGATCATATCATGGGTGACAGGGGTGTGGTGATGGACGCATGGGTGATCATATCATGTGGGACAGGGGTGTGGTGATGGACGCATGGGTGATCATATCATGTGGTGACAGGGGTGTGGTGATGGACGCATGGGTGATCATATCATATGGTGACAGGGGTGTGGTGATGGACGCATGGGTGATCATATCATGTGGTGTCAGGGGTGTGTGTGATGGACGCATGGGTGATCATATCATATGGTGACAGGGGTGTCGTGATGGACGTACATTCATCATATGAATGAATGAATGAATGAATGATAATTTTTATGACGCTTAATCTTAGACAAACCCTAAGCGCTTACAAATACAGAAAAGATTAAAGAAAACATAAATGAAAACTGTTACAATTTAAAAGGGAGACAAGAGAAGGTGAACTTTTGTGAAAGACGTCATAGCAATAATGACGCGTTGCAAAACCTCTCGTTTACTTATCGCTTTCAGATCTTTGTATTTTCGGTCAGTGTATCGCTGTCGTTGATTTTGTTTAAAAACGTTTGGAAAGCTAACGAAATGCCTAATTGTTCAGTATTGTTATTTGATTGATTGATAATGCAACTGGAATATTCAAGATTATGTTAGAATGTTCATCAGGTTACCGTAAGTTTCTAGTGCATTACCGAAGGTTCGAGAATGCTGTTGAAGCTGACCGAATTACATTCGCATACGCTCGTCACAATTTGATTGATTGGTTAAAGCTTACTAATATGCAGAATATTCTAGAAAAGAATAATCGAGTACGTTCGAGAATATTCTTTCAATATCATACAAAAGAATGAGAGCTGTGCGACTGAGAGAGAGAGAGAGAGAGAGAGAAGAGAGAGAGATGAGGTTTGTTGAAGAGTTCTAGTCAAGAAGTGTTCGAGTCTTCATTGAGTTTGGGTCTGGTCGACGAGAAGCTGCCATTAGCAGAATATTCGTTGCTGCATGTGCGATTGAGTTCCTGTACGACTTACTGAACCTGAAGGTCAGTGGTTTGTTTTTGTTCCTATATTCTTCAACGTTTGTAAATAAAAGGATCCTCTTCGTTTCAATACCGCCTGGTGTATTTTGTCGTCTGCAAGCCGAACACCTAGCCACAGGATCTAAAACGAACTCTTACATGCTAGAGTACTGCACTTACCTTGTACTGAGGAAGTCAGCGCCCTATTAGCGTTGTAACATTTGAGTAAATGAGACTTGTACTAGTTGTACACTTTGAACTGGGTGTGCGTTGCCAGTTGATCTTTGTTTTAAAGTAATTTGACATTTCTTTTCAATTGTAAAAGTTTTTTTTAAATTTAGGAAATTTCTTTAAGTGGGGGGTTATGTTACAATTTAAAAGTGAGACAAGAGAGGGGGAACTTTTGTGAAAGACGTCATAGCAATAATGACGCGTTGCAAGCCTCTCTTTTACTTATCGCTTTCAGATCTTTTATTTTCGGTCAGTGTATCGCTGTCGTTGATTGTTTTTAAACGTTTAGAAAGCGAACGAAATGCCTAATTGTTCAGTATTGTTATTTGATCGATTGATAATGCGATCGGAATATTCAAGTTATGTTAGAATATTCACCAGGTTACCGTAAGTTTCTAGTGCATTACCGAAGGTTCGAGAATGCTGTAGAAGCTGACCGAATTACATTCGCATACGCTCGTCACAATTTGATTGGTTAAAGCTTACTAATGTGCAGAACATTCTAGAAAAGAATAATCGAGTACGTTCGAGAATATTCTTTCAATATCATACAAAAGAATGAGAGCTGTGCGACTGAGAGAGAGAGACACAGACGAGAGAGAGAGAGAGAGGGAGAGAGAGATATGAGGCTTGTTGAAAAGTTCTAGTCGAGAAGTGTTCGAGTCTTCATCGAGTTTGAGTCTAGTCAGCGAGAATCTGCCATTAGTAGAATATTCGTTGCTGCACGTACGATTGAGCTCCTGTACGACTTACTGAACCTGAAGGTCAGTGGTTTTTTTTTGTTCTATATTCTTCAACGTTTGTAAATAAAAGGATCCTCTTCGTTTCAATACCGCCTGGTGTATTTTGTCGTCTGCAAGCCGAACACACCTAGCACAGGATCTACAACGAACTCTTACATGCTAGAGTACTGCACTTACGTTGTACTGAGAAAGTCAGCGCATTTAGCATTGTAACTAAAACAGTAAGAATATATAGATTGCAATAAGTACCATAACCTACAAACAAGAGTGCATATTCACACAACACACACACACACACTCACACACACACACACACACACACACACACACACACACACACACACACACACACACACACACACACACACACACACACACACACACACATCATATGGTGACAGGCGTGTCGTGATGGACACGTGGGTGATCATATCATGTGGTGATAGCTAATATATCATGTGGTGACAGGGGTGTCGAGATAGACGTTTGGCCAGTCATAGATCTTCAGAGCCACTGTTCTCAATCACAGGCAACAGGAGAGATCGTCCAGTCCTTCATGTTGTCCTCCTGGACTTTGGCCTTCTGCAGAAACATAGTCATGTGTGAGATACACATCCACCTTCCACTGTACCCTGCAGGAATGATCCCGGACAGGGGGTAATGGTAAGATATATGTCCGCTTTTCACTGTGCCCTGTGGGACTGTCGTGTGTAGAGAGTCATGACGAAATAAATGTCTACCGTCCTCTGTAGCCGGTCGTACTGTGTTGAAAAGGAAGTCATGGCAAAATTCATGTCCATCCCACTGTACGCTGTAAAATGATCTTGGGCAGGAAGTGATTGAGAGAAACGAGTCCTCCCTCTACTGTATTCTCTAGAAGGGTCTTGAACCGGGGGTCATCGTGAAATTACATATCCACCCTCCACTCTTTCCTCTAGAACAGTCTTGGGCAAAGAGTCAGGCGAAATACATGTCCACCATCCACTGTTCCTTAAGGGCTGTCTTGAACAAGGAGTCATGGAGAGGTATGCGTCCACAATCCACCGTACTCTGTAGGACTGTCTTGTACAGGGGGTCATGGTAGATATACGTCCACAATCCACCGTACTCTGTAGGACTGTCTTGTACAGGGAGTCATGGAGAGGTATACGTCCACAATCCACCGTACTCTGTAGGACTGTCTTGTACAGGGGGTCATGGAGAGGTATACGTCCACAATCCACCGTACTCTGTAGGACTGTCTTGTACAGGGGGTCATGGTAGATATACGTCCACAATCCACCGTACTCTGTAGGACTGTCTTGTACAGGGAGTCATGGAGAGGTATACGTCCACAATCCACCGTACTCTGTAGGACTGTCTTGTACAGGGGGTCATGGGTATGGTAGATATACGCCCACAATCCACCGTACTCTGTAGGACTGTCTTGTACAGGGAGTCATGGAGAGGTATACGTCCACAATCCACCGTACTCTGTAGGACTGTCTTGTACAGGGAGTCATGGAGAGGTATACGTCCACAATCCACCGTACTCTGTAGGACTGTCTTGTACAGGGGGTCATGGTAGATATACGTCCACAATCCACCGTACTCTGTACTGTCTTGTACAGGGAGTCATGGAGAGATATACGTCCACAATCCACCGTGCGCTGTAGGACTGTCTTGTACAGGGAGTCATGGAGAGGTATACGTCCACAATCCACCGTACTCTGTAGGACTGTCTTGTACAGGGGGTCATGGTAGATATACGTCCACAATCCACCGTACTCTGTAGGACTGTCTTGTACAGGGAGTCATGGAGAGGTATACGTCCACAATCCACCGTACTCTGTAGGACTGTCTTGTACAGGGGGTCATGGAGAGATATACGCCCACAATCCACCGTACTCTGTAGGACTGTCTTGTACAGGGAGTCATGGAGAGGTATACGTCCACAATCCACCGTACTCTGTAGGACTGTCTTGTACAGGGAGTCATGGAGAGGTATACGTCCACAATCCACCGTACTCTGTAGGACTGTCTTGTACAGGGGGTCATGGTAGATATACGTCCACAATCCACCGTACTCTGTAGGACTGTCTTGTACAGGGAGTCATGGAGAGATATACGTCCACAATCCACCGTGCGCTGTAGGACTGTCTTGTACAGGGAGTCATGGAGAGGTATACGTCCACAATCCACCGTACTCTGTAGGACTGTCTTGTACAGGGGGTCATGGTAGATATACGTCCACAATCCACCGTACTCTGTAGGACTGTCTTGTACAGGGAGTCATGGAGAGGTATACGTCCACAATCCACCGTACTCTGTAGGACTGTCTTGTACAGGGAGTCATGGAGAGGTATACGTCCACAATCCACCGTACTCTGTAGGACTGTCTTGTACAGGGGTCATGGTAGATATACGTCCACAATCCACCGTACTCTGTAGGACTGTCTTGTACAGGGAGACATGGAGAGGTATACGTCCACAATCCACCGTACTCTGTAGGACTGTCTTGTACAGGGGGTCATGGAGAGGTATACGTCCACAATCCACCGTACTCTGTAGGACTGTCTTGTACAGGGGGTCAAAGCAGCACACATGAACAAAACAGGCAAGTAAAGCCGTCTGGTGTATATAACAAGAACTGCTCACCTTTCAGCGCAATGCTGACTCACTGCACGACAGTCAGTCGTCTCATTTTAAGCACCTGATCTCAAACAGCCAGCAGGATCGTCTGCTCCAGTTCTGCAGTCGGTGCGCAGCTGGTGCGTCCTTACAGAAGGATGGCTTCACACCGGGGACTTGCGGCGTTTCGCCCTCGCTGGGAAGCTGTCAGACCTGGTGTTGCAGATGACGTGGAGGCATGTCATGGCTTACAAGGCCCGGGCCAACTCCTGTTGAATTCCTTTGTTGGCTTACCGTCTTTGTTCAGAACAGACCAAAGATGCTTGAAGTTTTTCACCTTATTCCTGTTCTGTCCTATCAGTTAGAATTGTGGCCCAGGGTTTGCTCCTCCCCATGCTCACATCTATTTTGTTTGGTTTTTTCTTTTTTTCTGTCTCTTTCCAAATTTCTCCAATCTGCTGTTGCGTTCCTGGAGTTCTGTTTTACTGCTTCTTTTAAGATCCATTTCAAGCTAAGCGGACTTTGCACAGCTTTCCTTCCGTTCATATGGTGGCGTGCAAATCATAAATCATAAAATAATGGCGATGAAAAATGAAGAATTCTATCGCTTCCCAGAAACACAATACAGGTAAAAAAAAACTAGCCCATTTACAGCTCTTGGGTAGCCAAAAAAAAAGTGTTTGTCATGCTCACGACCTGGTCACAAGTTTCCCACTTAGAGAAAACTATCACGTCATACCACCTGCAACATAAAACAACTCGAGGCGACTGCAGAAGAGAGGAGCGGAACCCAGCCCAGTCATAACGGATAAGAAAGCAGATTATTGCCCTGTCTGTTGTGGGCGCCACGCTGCTCTGTGCACGTACCACAGGCGTCCAATCAGTGGAGGGACACGCGTGTATGTGTGTGTGTGTGTGTGTGTGTGTGTGTGTGTGTGTGTGTGTGTGTGTGTGTGTGTGTGTGTGTGTGTGTGTGTGTGTGTGTGTGTGTGTGTGTGTGTGTGCCCTGCTGCTGTTGCTGCAGCCGATTGGTATTTCTTTCTGGACCATGACTGTTGCTTTTGGACTGATGGCCTCTTGCCCCTTACCCAACCACCCCCACTCTGTCTGTCTGCCTGTTTGTCAATCTGTCTGTCCCGTCTGTCTGTTGTCCGTCTGTCTATCTCTCTGTCAGTCTGTCCGTCTGTCTGTTTGTCCGTCTGTATGTCTGTCTCTCTCTCTCTCTCTCTCTCTCTCTCTCTCTCTCTCTCTCTCTCTCTCTTCTCTCTCTCTCTTCAGTGGCATTGCACCCACGCAGCTCATTCAACCCCCTGCCCCACAGCCACACTCTGGCCCATCCTGCCACAACCCTGACACTGGCAGTCCACAGGATTCTCATTATATATGTTTAGAATGCCAAAATGGACGGTCTTACTCTATTAGATGTTTTTACCCATTGTTATAGGCTTCTAACGCTGCTATTTTGTTTGTTTGCCGTTCCGACAGTGTTTGTAACCTCTCTGAAGATAGTGGGCTCATAATTACAAGAGAGTGCTCTGTAACTGGCCTAGGTGTGTTGGATTTTCGCATACCCAGCAGAAACCTGTGTTCTGGTCACCGACAAAGTTTTTCTACATGTATAACAGATGCAGCGTAAATGCTGAGTCTGTTATGTCGTATGACTTGTATCGATTACCGTGTGATTCATGGGCATTACGAGTGTCTGAGATTTTCGATTCTGATCAAGAACAACAGGGACATTGCCAGGAACTCATCAGTCGTGCCTCAGCATTATCTCAATGAACTGACAAGACAGATGTTGTTGTTGTCGTCGTATCCTGCTAAAAGACTCCAGGAATCATCCGAACGGCCAAAGTTCTTGAACACTGTGGTATAAATACATCAGCTGGGAATGAGAACATTACGTGTGTGACCGTTTTTGATTACCCCGCCACGTTCGCAGCCACACTCAGACTTCGAGGGATTTTGGAGACGGATAATGTTATGCTAGGAGCTTGTCACAACTGAAGACAATCCCCGCATAACTATGCAGAGCGTAACAACATTTCGATGTAGCCTTGGTGTTCTAGCCTATGTCAATTGGCCTGACACAGCCTTAAGCCAAGGCGGAGCAAGACAGATAAGGCACGACATATTGTTACGACGAAAAATCAAACTCCTGTTCTTTGTTCTATAAGTTCCCGTTGCAAAAAGGTACTGACAACACCGGCAGGAGACTACTGCTGAAAGAATGCTGCGACTCTCTCTGTACCACTACCCTGTGAACTCTTCCAGAGGTCTCTTGATGAGGTCATTGTCACTGTTGCCAAGAAGCTGATCGACTACAGGCCGATGGCACTTACATCCCATTCCATCTAAATCTTCTGAGAGGATAGTTCTGAAGAGACTTAGTCAAAAACAGAGAAACATCAGGATCCACTTCAGACTGCGTATGCCAGGAATAAGAACACTGAAGATGCTATCCTTACCCTCCTTCCCAACCTCTACGCACATTTGGAAAAGTCAAGTTCGTATGCCAGGATCGTCATGACTTCAGCAGCGCTTCCAATACCATATAGTCCCCATCTTCTGGTAAAAAAGTGCTGACATGTGAGGATAACCCTGTGCTCACCCACTAGATCTTCAGTTTCTTGATCCAAAGGCCCCAACGTGTTTGAGTTGACTGAAAGTTGCCAGATGTCGTGATGACCACCACTGGAACCCCACAAGGTTGTGTGCTGTCTCCAGCACTTTCCACCATCTACACCATCTACGAAATGGAAATAACTGCAGTCTTGAGATCATTGCTAATGACATCTTTGACAGGCCTCATTCAGAATGACAAGTCGTCGAATTGGAACGTTGGTACCCTCAAGTGACAACTTCCTTCTCCTTAACGTCAGTAAAACCAAGGAATTTGTAGTGGACTTAAGGAGTATCGACCCCCTTGTCATCAAAAGACAACCAGTTGACATTGTCCAGTCATACAGGTACCTCGGTACCACCACTGAAGCCAGGTTAGACTGGCCTCTGAACATCCGAGGAAGCTAAGACACTTTGGGGTCAGTAAATCGAACCTACACCTCTTCTATCAGTCTGCAATAGTGAGTGTCATACCATTCAACGTGCTTTTCTACTTTAGCGGCGCCAAGAAAAC
>JADBJO010000097.1:951884-959384 GCA_016801955.1 Conus betulinus | reverse complement strand
TGGTGCAACATTGTTAAATTTTCACGTTTGGTAACATTATAACTCTTCAAAGATTCAGAGCTGACGCGTTAAATGTTAAACAAGAACGGTAATTTTTGGCTACCCTAATATAGCAAAAAGCACATTGCTTCACGCTATCTCCAGCTGACACGAAAACCAGCTTGTGATGCAGGTAATTAAAACACAACGTCGTTCTGAGAGCCCATATATGCACCATTTATTTGGCATGCACATAACAGCAGCAACAGCAGACGACGCAGTAATAAACAGGAAACATTATCCTTTGATCAGAGATGAAGAGGGGAGAGAATCGTCTCGCTGTCGCACTGTTTCTCTTGTGTCCGACTCCCCGTTTGCTCGCGTGGGTCAGGAGCCACTCCTGGGAAAGAGAATTGTTCAGCTGAATGGGTTGTTCTCTCTTAAAGGGGTCCTCAGCCTTAAATAGCATGTTTGGGTTGTTCAAAAGTATGATCGAGCGTGTTTCGATGTACGTGTTACTTTTCTTCTGGAACTCACTGCTATCCGTGTTTTCGGGTCGTGCAAGTAGCCAAATCGTGACTCGCCACGGAGATTGCCGAGCACAGTACGGAAAGAGACGAGAGTCGGGGATTCTGCAAGTGACGTAGAAGTGCCAAGACTACCGTGAATGAAAGACATGTCCCTAAAAGCTTTCGCTATGAGGACGTAAAACTCAACTATTTTCCGGCGATAATGACAGATGCTCCCAGCTACGAGTCAAGTTCCAACGAAGAGGACATCGAACGTGACATTTTCATTGAAGTGTATGGAGTTCAGCCGTACCAGTTTGAACCTACAGTTCCTTGTACAGTGCCACCTCCCTCGCCATCAGACGCTTGTGTTTCTTTCCAGGCAGTTCGACATTTTACAGGTTGACCATATTATGTACATGTACACACATACGCACGATACAGATAGTACATGATATAAACATGCACATACATGCATCTGTTCACACACACACACACACACACACACACACACACACACACACACACACACACATTACCGTAGTATGTAAATAACTTTAAAATGATTATGTGATAAACCACATTTTCCTTCAGTTGTTTAGATCTATCAGATAAAGCCTTTTCCTTTGAACAGGAGTTTGTCAGCTACTGCATCATCACACTAATTCTCTTCCCTGCTGTAGAAATCTTTTCAATAGCTGTTCACTTTCAGTCCCCCACCCCCCCCCCCACACCCTTTTTTCACATTCCTCATTTTCAACCTCACTCTCTCCACTTAAATTCTGGAGTTCCACAATGACATTAGAATCTGAGGGGTCTTTTACAATATATTGCAGCCTAAGATTCTGGCTGTTACTGTAAAAACTGATGCGCGACGTGCCGTACATCAGATCTAAGCTCCAGATCTAAGCTCATTATTCTCTTACTCACCAGGGCAGTTTATGGCACACAGACATACCACACCTGCATATATCTTAAAATGCACACTAAGTCACCATCCTGTATCCAAATACTGATAAATAATTCACTTACTAAAGCATATGGTTTGTTGGGTGGAAACTTGAACTTGCAGGGGTGCTTGATGTTCAGCAATGTCCTGAAAAATAAAAACCCAAACTATTATTCACTGGAGATAAACAAGTTGTTGTTTGTGGACATGGACGCTTTCTTGTTAATAAGAATCGTAACTTCAGTTTTGTTGGAAACAGTAACAGCAGGGGAATAAAACAATGACAAACATGCAACAGTTTCAGTGGCAGCAGGCAGTGTGATTGACTGACTGCCACTATGACAGTAACAATTATGTTCAGTTTGATGCCAACACTCAACAAAAAAAAAACAACTATCTTTACAACCAACCCATACACTGAGAATGAAACACAAAAAGATCAACTACCTATTCCACAAACCTTACCTTCTTTACGTCGCTGAGTTTGGCTTTCTTGCTCCTGACAGAATCCGTGTCACTGTGCGTTTGAGGCTTGCACTTGCAGCTGGCGAATGAACAGAGAGTGCTTTAATACATTTTCTGTTATAATAGTTGGCACAGCATCCTCTTTCAGCTGTCTTCGCACCCGAATTCCAGCTTCCACCTTTACCTTCCAGGTGTGTTGGTCTTGGAAACTGTGCTCTTCGAAGTGACGACCGCGAATGCCATAACTGTCCCGAAGAACAAAATCTTTCCTCGTTGTGGTGACAAAATTTATCCACAATCGCCTAAACTGGCTGGAAGCACCTGGAAAAGTATGAACGCTTACTCTTTGCTTATTTCCTGTTGAAATTCCGCAACCACCACACAGCACACATTCGCCCCATCTCACTTAAGCCGAACACGAAGAGCGACTTCGCTTTTCGACGTCATCAATCGGGAAACCCCCTTTTATCGAAATCGAGGCTCTCGTTCCTGTTTCAGCCTCTCGCTTTCCCAGTCTGCGGGAAATGCTGCTCTCACTGCAAGATGAGAGCACAGACGGCTGATTCGGGGGGCTGGGTTTCGCTATACGTGTATTTCGTCAAAATAGATTTGTAAAAATGGGTTGAGAACCCTTTTAAGTTACCACGTATACCACATTCTTCTTCTCCGCTGTTCCGCGAGGTCGGCTCTACATAGTTTTAGCTCGTGCGCGAACCACTGTTTGTGGGCTTAGACCTTGACAGTTTGACATCATCAACGGTGAACCTAGGTGAACACATAACCCACCGTGAACAC
The DNA here is from genome assembly GCA_016801955.1 of Conus betulinus. Taxonomy (NCBI): domain Eukaryota; kingdom Metazoa; phylum Mollusca; class Gastropoda; order Neogastropoda; family Conidae; genus Conus; species Conus betulinus. Next base: position 956,687 of record JADBJO010000097.1, on the reverse strand, counting down.
GAAGCAGACACAGAGCCGGTCCGAATAGGAAGGGGTTGATGCTTTTAATGTGCGCAGTGAAATACCCAGCAGAAATATACTGATCCAGCACTGGTCACTGGTATCGGTGAGTCCATGGGGGCTGTAGCTGGACGGACGTGGTGACACCCTCTGCTGGGAGAGCTCACTCACGCCGGCTCTGCGACTAAACAATCATTGCCGTCAGTAGGGGGCTTAATAGGTGGTGTCCTGCGTATGTTGGAGCAGCAGAACAGGCGCCACTGAGCACCACCGAAGTGTCTTGGCAGCAGTGCAGTGTCTCCCTCCGGTGGATTGCCTCTTGATGATTTGACATTGACTGCTCCCTGTGGATTGCAGGTGCCGGGGTTGCGGCGGGCCTGGCCGGGCTGTGTCTGAGGACGGGGGTGTCGGATTGAACGACGTGGGTGCAATGCCACAGAAGTGGCACAAAAGATGGGACAGCAACAACAACAAAAATACACACACACACACACACACACACACACACACACACACACACACACACACACACACACACACACACACACACACACACACACACACACACACACACACACACACACACACATATGTATTCATACTGATCCCATTTCTTCTACCTCTATGACTTGATACACATGTACATACAGCAACATCAGTAAACGACGTGATAGTACAACAGGTCATTTCGTCACAAAAGCGCGCACTGTATACCTGTTTACATGACAGTTGTACCCAGCCACGACGACATGTTTTTTTTTTTTTTTTTTTAATCGTACAGACTCGCAACAACGCGAATCAAAACCTATCGAAGACGTGCGTGGTGTCCTGCGTGGAATACACTGACCGTGGAGAAGAAAAAGGACAAGAGGGAGACAGCAGACAGGACAGACGCTGGTGCTCAGCTTTTCAGCACTGTGGGTGGCCGCTGAAGCAGAGTGGAGAAAGCATCGCTGGAGTCCCTTCAGGGGAGATCACCTTAGGGGAAATATGTGAACACCAGGGGGAGGGAGGGGAAGGGGGGACCGCTGAAAAGTGAAAGAGATAGAGATGGGGAGAGAGGTCCGTGATTGTGTGAAAGCCGATTTGGAAAAACAAATATGTCTCAATAATAGTAAATAAATGTATAACACGACAAGGAAATGAAATGTATAGATATAGGACTAAAAAAAAACAATGATGATCAAACTTTGATAATCATCATAATGATAGTAAAGGAATGTACGAAACGACCAGGAAATACAATACGTATAGGGTAAAATGATGATAATAGCGACAATGAAATCCAGTACTCCTAGTACAATTCACTAAAACTGATGTGACAGTTGCCTCAGTGTTGCTGACAGTAATACTGGAAGGAGGTTCTCAAGCTCCTCGTGGATGGCATCACCACCCTCTTCCCACCCCCTCAACCCTCAGCCATCCCCAGTTGACATAATGGAACAGTCGTATGCGTACGTTCATGTCTGAGTGATGTCTTATTAGGCTTGAGAGAGAGAGAGAGAGAGAGAGAGAGAGAGAGAGAGAGAGAGACAGACAGACAGACAGACAGACAGACAGACAGACAGACAGACAAAGGGTGGAGGGGAATGCGTTGGGGGCACGTGGCGCCACCCCCGTCCCCATCCCCACCTCTTCCCCACCCAGCATAATAGAAAAAACAAAGGTTTATTAACATGACTCCACTCTGGAAACTTTACGAACTAGCGTTACTAAAAAAAAAAATTTTTTGAAAGCTGAATTGCTGCGTATTTCAGGCTAGCTCCGTTCAGGGAGCATCGTTTTAGGTACTTTTTTATGTCTATGATTTGTAACGTTAATTCACTCAGCGTTTTGCATTGCCTGCTGAATGAGTTACTTTCCACTCTATTTGTTTCTTCATTTTTCATTTATGGCTCCAAACTGTTCAATATGACAGTGGGTCATTACCCAGTTACATAATTGCATAGATGCCATTTTTTGAAGAAAAAAAAATCGGAGGGAGGGGTGGTGTGAAGAGGAGAAGCTGGGGGGTAGCTGGAGAGGAGGAGGGGGGGGGGGGGGGGTGTCTGCAGATGCCTCTCAGTGAACTCGGGCATTTGGTGCCCTCATATACGTTTTAAAACTTCCAAGTGCCAGCACCCTTCCTTCTGAAAAACTTGCTAATCCACCGGCCACCGGCTCAGAGAGAGACAGACAGACAGACTGACTGACAGACTGGCAGACAGAGACAGAGAGAGACAAAAAGAGAGACAGACAGAGACACAAGACAAAGAGAGAGATAAAGTGCGTGTGCATACGTCTACGTGCTTTTCGTTTTTTTTCATACTCGATGTTTCGCATGTGTTTCAACTGATGCACAATTTCTGTTTGTCCGGAATTTAACAGCAGCCTGGAATTAAAAACAAGCCTTTGCACCACCACTTTTCTGCCACCCTGATCTAAAACAAAAAAATTGATTGAGGAAATTAATTAATTGTTTTAATCGTAATTATTGAATCGAAAAACCCCGTTTTCAAATGTGTCTGCCATGAAGAGAATATTTACAGCAAACTCGCTAATGATTTCATCAGTGTTTGTGTTATGCTGATCTGAGCATCATTTAAATTTGGTTCAGCCTGATCTAGTCTACGTACGTTTGAATCCGCCAATAAATTCCAGTGCGCGATATCCCTGCAGATGTAAGCCTCTTGGGCTCGCTAGCACAAAAAAAAGGACAGGAAGAGATAATTGCTCCTTGATTTCTTCAAACACAAGCCTAATTGTTGTCATTTAAGGTCATCTGATCTCTGTAATTTCAATATGTTGGGATTATTTCGTTTCTCTCTCTCTCTCTCTCTCTCTCTCTCTCTCTCTCTCTCTCTCTCTCTCTCTCTCTCTCTCTCTCTCTCTCTCTCTCTCTCTCTCTCTCTCTCTGCGTGTGTGTGTGTGTGTGTGTGTGCGTGCGTGCGAGCGTGCGTGCGTGCGTGTGACTGTATGTGTGAATGTGTGTGTGTGTGCGCGCGTCTGTGCGTGCGTGCGTGCTTCTGTGTGTGTGTGTGTGTGTGTGTGTGTGCGCGCGCGCGCGCGCTGTGTGTGTGTGTGTGTCAGGTGTGCATGCGTGCGTGCGTGTGTGTGTATGTGTGTGTGTGTGTGTGTGGAGGGGGTGGGGGGGATGCGCGCGCGCACGTTAACGGTTTCGCATTTCAAGTTTCATTATCCTTTTCTCTTAATGAAGCGCGAGAGATTGAAACATGACCAAGCACGTGAAAATATGTGAGGTGTCTTAAATTGCACGGAGGTAAAAAACAAACAAACAAACAAGAATTAAAAGACAGTTTTCAGCTTCATGAAATCATTTAGCTTTGTGGAACCTGTCTTGTTGGCTCTCAATAAACTTGAAATAAATGTGGGAGATCAATATGGCTCAGAAAGTTGAGCATGCTTGGTCGATCCTTTTATTTTATTTTATTTTTTTTTTTTTTTTGTGCTTCCTCATCGTCTTTGCTCATAATTGTATGACAGGGCTGTAGGCCCTGCTTCCTGATTCCTTTCACGATATGTACTGGATTCAGTCAGGCCGAGAGATACATACACCTGCATTGTTGGTAGGGAAGTTAGAGCATCAGTGTCAAAACGTGTCTGTTACCTAAATGAAAAGGGACCGTGTGGTTCCAGTCTTCCGATTTGAGCCGCAACACTAAGCTCCGGAGACAAAAATTGCAACAAGTAAAGGAGAACGGCAGACTGCAGCGTTACTCAAGACAAAGCAAAACCCAACTGAACACACCACGTAGGGTCTAAAGTGATGTTTATTTACCCAACTGAACACGCCACGTAGGGTCTAAAGTGACGCTTATTTACCCAGCTGAACATACCAAACAGGGTCTAAAATTGATGCTTATGTATTTCACAGGCTTTATAAAAACCTGACAAGTTGAATTTTGACAAATGTCTTTTCTTCAGACATCACAACCTGACAAGTCAATTTGGACCAAAGTGTGTATTCTTCAGACATCACAACCAACGTCATAGAAAATGCGAAGAACAATCCTTACCCGACCACCATCATCATGAGAATGGTCATTTTCACACAACGTGTGCCTTACGTTGTGTATGCCCATTTGTATTTTGCCTACAAATACAATCAATGTTCCGACGTCAGTCGACCTCACGACCGCCAGCCCGCAAGACGGCCATGCTAACCATCGCACCTCTACAGCTAGTATTCTATCCAACTCTGTTCTAAACTATGAGCTAGCTGGTTTCAGCAAAAATCGAACATGCACTGAATTAATTGTCACATTCCGCATCACTATAGAGCAGTCTTTAAAGTGATTCTCCTCTCTCTGCATCCGTTTTGTGGATATAAGAAAGCATTCGACAGCGTAGACAGGGAAACGCTAAGGAAACTGCTGAGACATTATAGTGTGCCCACAAAACTAATCAACTTGATCAAACACTTCTACGATGGAATGAGCTGCAGGGTGATCCATAAACGGCAATTCGAAAAAATAAAGTCAGGAGCAGGGGTGAAACAGGAATGCCCACTATCACCGCTCCTTTTTTCACCTGGCCATGTAATGAAATTGTTGACAGAACGAAAGAGAAATGGACTTCAGTGGACACTCCGTAAACAACTTGATGACCTTGACTTTGCGGACGATCAGGCACTGCTGTCCCGCAATCACCCACGTATGCAGTCCATTACCACAATATTTCCAGCCTTCTCGTCACGATTGGGTCTCAACATCCATTAAGGGAAGACACAGACAGTGACAGACAATGCAGCTATGTTAAAACCCGTGTAACATTCGAAATAAATGGGAAAAAAATGGATTCTTT
>JADBJO010000097.1:889384-946884 GCA_016801955.1 Conus betulinus | reverse complement strand
ATTCGCTATTGTACAGGAAGCCAGTGAAGGGAATGATGGAGAGGGTCACCAGGAGTGGATCTGGAATATCTGGAAATTGTTGTGGCTGCATTATTCAGTACTTTCTATGACTGATGAATAAGGTGTTTCGGGACAAACAGCAAGAAGGGATTTTCAGTAATCGAGCCGTGAAAGAACATAAGCGCATTGTCAGGGTTTGGGTCGCATCCCTTAAACATTGAAGATGCCTAGCCGGAGCGGAACTAATGCGGCGGAGTTCCAAAAAGCACACACGACAGACAGACCCAAGAGATGTGTTGGTGGAATGATAGTGCCTCATCCATTGTAATAACAAGCTTATGAAACGGACTTAGATCATATCGCATCATATACCATACATCATGATTATTATCATATATCACATCACATCACTATATGGCATCATCACTCCACGTCACATCACATCATATCACATTATAAATTTATCATAATATGTCATATCATATCATGTTATACCATGTTCTATTGAAGTTATATAAACAGTCAGAAACTTTATTTCTGATCAAATTCTCCATCTTGGAACCAACTGCTCTGACTCCATCAGTTCTTCACATTTGGTCTATCAACTCGCATCTTCCACCAAATAGGCACTTGAATTTCCCGTTTGCATAGGCCATGTCAGAGTATATATGAATCAATCTCTCTCTCTCTCTCTCTCTCTCTCTCTCTCTCTCTCTCTCTCTCTCTCTCTCTGTGTGTGTGTGTGTGTGTGTGTGTGTGTGTGTGTGGTGGAGGCAGATGGGTGTGTGGAAATGATGGAAAATGAGTGGGAGGTGGGGGTAGCTAGAGAGTGGTGGGGGGGGGGGGGGGGGGGGAGAAAGGAAAGGGTAGTACTGGAAGTTGAGGGTGGCATATGAATGAGTAGAGGTCAGGGGCGGATCACTTGATTTTTGCAGCAGAAGTGTAGGGCGTCCAGTGTCTTCCTTTTCTGTCTGTTTACTTGTTTACTGATTTTTGATGGATGTGTTCACTACACGCCCAGTTCTTTTTAAATGAGGATGAGGGGTGTGGGTTGGGAGGGAATGGGGAGGTACACTGCCTATTTCCATTTCGTAAAGTGTTTGTTAAGGGGGCTGGGACAGAGGAAGGGGAGGAGACAGGCAGAAGGGTTGAATTATAAGTTAAGTTTTATTGTGGCTCACTTAAGTGCAGCCGGAGAAAGGGGAGATGGGGGTAATGGGAGAGGGGGGAGAGGAGGGGGATGTGGGGGGGGGGGGGGGGAAAGGGGTTGGTGGGTTTTTTGTTTTGTTTTGTTTTTTTTTTTTTTTTTTTTTACTTTTTGTTTATGTTGTTGTTTGAGGATTGTGTGTTTTTGTTGGTTGTTTGTTTGTTGTATTTTGCTTTAGTTCGTAGTTGATGTTATTGTTGTATTTTTCTGGAGGGTAGTGTTTTCGGTGTGTTTTGTTGTTGTTGTTGTTGTTTGTTGTTGGTTTTTTTTTTGGGGGGGGGGGGTTTGAGGGGGGGAGGAGGGGGGCGGTTTTGTTTGTGTGTTGTCGTTGTTTTTGTATGTGTGTCTGTTTATTGTTTGTTTGTCCTTGTTTCATGTTGTTGTTTAGTGGGTCAAGGGTAATTTTTGTTTTAATTCGTCTTTTTTTTTTTTTTCGGTTTTGTTTGTTCGTTCGCTTTTAACGAGAGAAAAAGAGTGTGTAGTAAAAGGCTACCAAAAGAATGAAACGACAAGTATATATGATAATACACAGGCAGCGTGCTTCGACCGTTGGATCTTTTCCAGGTAGGACAGACACATGACAACACAAAGGCAATGCGTTTCGACCGTTAGAACTTCTAGAGACAATGCAGACACAAATCAATACAAAGGCAATTTCCTGTTTACCATCGGGTCTTCCATAGGTCAGACAGACACACACCTACACAGCCAGTGCGTTTAGACAGTCGTGTCTTCCACAGTTATGAGAGAAAGATGACGAACCAGCCGCCGTGGCGAAGTGGTTAGCGTCGCGGAGTCCTGGCTGGGAGGTCGCAGATTCGATTCGATCCCCATCAGAGTCATATGGGATTGTTCTGCCCCGGCCTGTTCCTACCCAGAGCTGAGTTTGCTACGGACTCAGTTGGGAAGACTGGGACAACACAGTTGAGTTTCATCCACTTAATGGATGCATTTCTGAGAGTGTTGCTCAAATTTCTGACCAACACTGCAGGTGTCTGTATCTCTCGGGCCTGGTTGACGCCGGGATATATTATGAAAGGAAGCGTAGAGTACAGCCCTGTCGCGCAGTCTCAGACCAAATGGAAATCCGCAGCATCATCTTTATCATCCTCGTTCTCATCGATCAGCATAAAAAAGTCAAATTATGTGGCCCTTCATGCCCTGCTCTCATGGTGACCTCAGTTTTGATGTCCCCTCCACGTCTGTGGCCTTGGTTTGGTTCCGTCGTGGTCACCGGTATCGGCGAGTCCATGGGGGCTGTCATTGGACGGACGTGGTGGCGTCCTTCGGAGGGAGAGCTCACTCACGCTGGCTCAGCGACTAAGCAATTATGTTGGATCAGAATATGCGCCACTGAACACCATCGAAGTGACTCGGCAGCAGTGCAGTGTCTCCTCCGGTGGGTTGCCTCTTGACGACTTCGCATTGACTGCTCCCTGTGGATTGCCGGTGCCGGTGCTGGGGCTGGGGCGGGGCCGACCGGGCTGTGGATGTGGACGGGGTGTCGGAATGAGCGACGTGGATGCACTGCCACTGAGGTGACACAGACGTTGGGACAGCAAAAAAAAAAAAAAAAAGAGAAAGATGACGATACGATACAAAGGCTGCACGTTTCGACCGTAGGGCCTTTTTATAAGTAATACAGGTACATGTAATGAAGCAGTAAGAACATACAAAACAAAAAAACAAGAAAAAAAAAGACATGACTCAACAAAGCGGCATTTGTTAGAGTTATTTCTTGTGCGGTTTTGTGTGACTAGCATTCAACAGACAATGTGTTCTAAAAATAAGCATTTACATTTCCATAATTGCTATTATCGTCATTATGATCGTCATCATTCTACGTAGTACGCCATATTACTGCGCAACAGCCTAAATAAGCTGTATAACAGGACATAAAACAGGCCTGAAATGTATGTGTATAGAATGAAAGAACAATTGCAGGCGACGAACATGTGCATGCTATCTGTTACTCTCTCCGGACAAACGTCTGATATGAGCCTTGTTAAATGAATCTTGCACGTATTATTCGCCGATAAACTTTGGGGCTGAAGTATGGTGTTGGGGTAAAGTGTGAGCAGGGGGACAGCTTAATCGTCCCAGACACGTTTTATTTGGATGGAGCGCAAGAACACTCGTGTCTGTTTCATTATCCGCAGCGCAGGAGATAAGAAACCGCCTCTGCCTTGTTTCCTTCAACAATTAATGAGAGATACAGGCCTCTGTAGGCCTCCGTTACTCACTTCGCATTTCGCTGTTTCGTAGCTCCAGCTCATCCCCCACCCGCTCACACCCCCCCCCCATCCCTACCCCATCCGCCCTGCTTCTCTCTCTCTCTCTCTCTCTCTCTCTCTCTCTCTCTCTCTCTCTCTCTCTCTCTCTCTCTCTCTTCATCCTCCAAACATCAGACTGCTCACAGGGAATAACATCTTCAACGCCACCATCGACTTCAAGGAAGCCTTTGACCGGGTGTGGTCTGAAGGTTTGTGACAGGTCATTAGAGAATGTTATGTTGACAATACCAACCCCATCCAGGTCACCTCTGCAAAGACATAAACAGCGCGGTATTCCCGAATAACAATCTGGAAAGTTGTTCCAAACAATCTGGCGTGCACCAAGGGGGTTTCGTTCCTCTATTCTATTCGAGTTTTTTTTTTTTTTTTTAAAAGTTTATTTGAGATCGAGGTCACAGTTCCATACGAGGCTTCTACGCAGGGTGAGTCTAGATAAACAGGCTGATAGACATAGACAAAAAGACAGGCAAACAGAGATAGACGGATGAGAAACAGATTGAAAAACAGAATGACGAAAGACATGCAGATAGAGAAATAAAGAAGAGAAGTTGATAGCGACTGGGGGAAGTGCCGAAAACACAAAGGAGAGAGAGCCGAGAAGACAGAAGAGAGAGAGAGAGAGAGAGAGAGAGAGAGAGAGAGAGAGAGAGACGTACCTCCCTCAGTTCTGTGAAGCGTCTAGATCGTTTATTATGTCGCCGCCGAGAGGGCCTCGCAGGGCTGGCGGTGTGCGGGGAATGATGATGAATTGGTTGTTAATAGCTGCATCCTGTGTTGTGTTTAACCGGCTCTGTCCTCACAACCTATCTCCAGCCCCTGGCCAAACACCTCGCCTGACAGGAAGCTGGAAAAGGAGACGGAGGGGGGGGGGGCGGGGGGGGGGGGGGGGGGGGGGGGGGGGGGGGGGGGGGGGGGGGGGGGGGGGGAGGAAGAGAGAGAAATTAGAGGAAAAAGATAAAGAGGAAAAATGTGCCTGCTAGCACGCATACACACACACTCTCTCTCTCTCTCCTCTCTCTCTCTCTCTCACACACACACACACACACACACACACACACACACACACACACACACACACACACACACACGCACGCACGCACGCACGCACACCCAACACACACTCACACATACACACATACACACGCATGCACGCACGCACACACACACACACAACACACACAATACACACACACACACACACACACACACACACACACACACACACACACACACACACACACACACACACACACACACACACACACACACACACACACACACACACGTTGTCACATATATATAAACATATGCACACATGGAATAAGAGATGCGTGTGCACATACACGGGCGCAGACAGACACGTAGACACACACACATTACCTATGTACATATACGCACGCGCGCGCACATGCATATTGCTTAAATGCCAGCGCGCACTCAAGCACACACATACACACTCAAACATGCACATTATTCCAGTGCACGCGCGTGCGCAATCTCATACATACACGCACGCATGTACGCATATACACGCACACACGTACACGCACGCACGCACGCACACAATTATCCATGCATGCATGCAAGCATGCATGCCAGCATACACACACACACACACACACACACACACACACACACACACACACACACACACGCACGCACACACACACACACACACACACACACACACACACACACACACACACACACACACACACACACATATATATATATATATATATATATATATATATATATATATATATATATGTATGTATGTATGTATATGCACGCATGCACACGTGCGCGCCGGGCCCTACACACACACACACACACACACACACACACACACACACACACACACTTCAAGCATGTTTTCCATCCTTCGTTGTTCGGCCTGTCACCCATTCAGTCTCACACTCATCTCACCGCTGCTAAAAGTTTACCTGATGGGGTTTTCCAAAGTTCAGCGTGATGGATGGAAACGGAGGAACAGGACAGAGAGTGGAAGGGGAGAGAGAGGGGAGGGAGGGAAGGGGGGGGGGGGGGGGGGGGGTGAGCAGGGGCAGAGAGGGTGGGGATGCCGGGTATGAGGGTGGGGATGGTTAGAAGACAAGAATTCACCAAGGTCACCTTTCTTGCGTGGTTGTTGTTCCGCCGACACTTTTATCACGTTAATAAAAGCCGAGTGGATTCCTGGCATATCATGCGTTAGACTTCTCCCCCCCCCCCCCCCCCCCCCTATTTCCTCCCTCCCCCACCACCCCATTATCCTCCTCCATTCCCATTCTCCCTCATACATATGATAGAATTCTGTCAAATATATGACCTTAGATTTCACACCCAATAACAAGGAAGGTAGTAAATAGCAGAGGAAAATTATAAAGAATCGGGCCTTTTATATCAATAATTATTTGGTCAGCTAAATGTTGATCAGTTCAATAATGATACTGAACACCAACACCCGCAGAAGAAAGAAAGAAATTCAATCATTTAACTGTAGATCGTTTAAACGAAATTTAACACCCTACCGAAGAGATACGTGACTGTCCGTTCGTCCTTTGTTTTCATCATTTTCAAAGTTATTTTTCCAGCCTCCAGAAGGCCCAATAGGTCGAAATGCGTTGGGTTTGTTTTGTTATTTGTTCCTTCATTTTCGTGGCGCTGTGGTTCTGTTTCTGCTCTTGTTTTTATCTCCGCCTACAGTCACCCCACGCTGAAACCAACTGGATTGGTTTGTTGACTGGATGATTGAACAGGTTGCACAAAAAAAAAAAAAAAAAAAAAAGACTGAGAGAGCCAATACTGACATATTTCCTCTCAATAAAATCAGTCAGGTCAACAGAGAATGAGTGATGATATCACGCTGCTAAGCGACGCGGTGTGCTGGCGGCCATTTTGAGGGCGTGGAGTGGGGTCACCGCTGTGTGAGAGTAAATGTGCTCGCACCCACTCGGACCCGGCCGGCGTATATTTTCATCAGAGTTTAGTTTCTGAAAATGAAAACGATTAAACAAGCGATTAGCTTCTTCTGTAGCGCTCGACTTCTTTCAACTTCTTGAACAATTCTTTTTTTTTTTTTCTTTCGCTTTTGCAACAGACCATAGCGACGTGCTGACGCCATGATGAAATTGCCAATTAAATCAATGCCTGACACTCTCCTTCACCACCACCACCCCTATTTTATTCCTTACGAATCACTTAAGTGACGTTTTTTACCATACAACAAACAACATACCGTAAAAAAATACTGTGTACTTTGAATATACTTCAATGAAGCCGTGTATGAAAAGAGAACAGGCTTAGGTTATGCAGCTGGTCGAAAAACACATGTATAAACGTGTTATTTCTATTCAGAGCAACGCATAGAGAGCTCTACATTTCATGCGCTATACAGACACTCCTCCATCTCCCTAGAACAGCAAGCGACTGTATGAAATAATGCACATCGCAGCAAGCTGACCAACCATTCCCGAACAAGAAAGTAATCACTTCGTTATATCCGGCTTGGACTTTTGTGGGGCTGAAAATATGATTCGCTATAGGTGGCTGCTTCGTTATAACCGGCGTGATCATTCGCTGGGGACCCAAAACCATTTCGTTACAAGCGCATTTCGTTACATCCGACTTCATAACATCCTACGTATGTTTAGTCATGTAAAGAAGGATTTTTGCCGGGCAACCTTTTTTGTACTCCCAGTTCTTATAGAACAGGGAGTACTTTAGAATGGGAACGAAGAAATGCTGTCTGTGTGTCTGTCTGTGTGTCTGTGTGTCCATGGTCAAAATGTGTTCCACTCGCTCCAGACAAAACTACTAGACCGATCTTTCTGAAAATTTGTAGGTATGTTCATTATGGGTCAAGGATGATGCCCGATGTTTTAGTTACCGTTACAGCCATTACTAACGGCTATAACGGCCTGTAACGGTTTTTCTTCTTTATCGAATATCTCCAAAAGTACTTGGCCGATCTTTCTGAAAATTAGCAGATATGTTCATTATGGGTCACGAATGATGCCTGATGTTTTAGTTTACCGTTACAGCCGTTACTAATGGCTGTAACGGCCTGTAACGGTTTTTCTTCTTTATGGAATATCTCCAAAAGTACTTGGCCGATCTTTGTGAAAATTAGCAGGTATGTTCATTATGGGTCACGGACGATGCCCGATGTTTTAGTTTACCCCGTTATAGCTGTTACTAACGGCTGTAACGGCCTGTAACGGCTTTCCTTCTTTATAAAATATCTCCGAAAGTACTTTGGTTGATCTTTCTGAGAATGTGTAGGTATGTTCATTATGGGTCAGGAATAATGTCCGATGTTATAATTTACCGTTATAGCCGTTACTGACGGCTGTAACGGCCTGTAACGGTTTTTCTTCTTTATGGAATATCTCAGAAAGTACTTGGCCGATCTTTCTGAAAGTTTGTAGGTATGTTCATTATGGGTCACGAATAATGTCCGATGTTTGAGTTTACCGTTATAGCTGTTACTAACGGCTGTAACGGTTTTCCTTCTTCTTATGAAATATCTCAGAAAGTACTTAGCCGATCTTCCTGAACATTTGTAGGTATGTTCATTATGGGTCATGGATGATGCCCGATGTTTTAGTTTACCCGTTATAGCTGTTACTAACGGCTGTATCGGCCTGTAACGGTTTTCCTTCTTTATGGAATTTCTCAGAAAGTACTCGGCCGATCTTTGTGAAAATTAGCAGGTATGTTCATATGGGTCACGAATAATGGCCGGTGTTTAAGTTGAACGTTATAGCTGTTACTAACGGCTGTAACGGCCTGTAACGGTTTTCTTCTTTTATGGAATATCTCCCCTTGGCCAATCTTTGTGAAAATTAGCAGGTATGTTCATTATGGGTCACGGATGATGCCCGATGTTTTAGTTTATCACGTTACAGCCGTTACTAACGGCTGTAACGGCCTCTAACGGTTTTTCTTCTTTATGGAATATCTCCGAAAGTACTCGGCCAATCTTTCTGAAAATTAGCAGGTATGTTCATTATGGGTCATGGATGATGCTGATGTTTTAGTTTTCCCCGTTATAGCCGTTACTAACGCCTGTAACGCCCTGTAACGGTTTTCTTTCTTTATGGAATATCCCCGAAAGTACTTGGCCGATCTTTCTGAAAATCTGTAGGTATGTTTATTATGGGTCACGAATAATGCCCGATATTTTAGTTTACCGTTATAGCCGTTACTAACGGCTGTAACGGCCTGTAACGGTTTTTTTTTTGGAATATCTCACAAAGTACATGGCCGATCTTTGTGAAAATTAGCACGTATGTCTATTATGGGTTACGAATAATGCCTGATGTTTGAGTTTACCGTTATAGCCGTTACTAACGGCTATAACGGCCCTAATGGTTTTTTTTCATCTTCATGGAATATCTCAGGAAGTTCGTGGCCGATATTTCTGAAAATTTGTAGGTATGTTCATATGGGTGACGGATGATGCCCGATGTTTAAGTTTACCGTTATAGCTATTACTAATGGCCCATGATGGTTTTCTTCTTGATGGAAAATCTCAGAAAGTTCTTGGCCGATCTTTCTTAAAATTTGTGAGTATGTTCATTATAGGTCACAGATGATGGCTGATGTTTACCAGAATAGGCATTACTAACGTTTACACCAGCCCAAGACGGTTTTTCTTCTTTATGGAATATATCACGCGTGTTCAGGATAAACTGGGAGTACGTTTATATGCTTTGCATCTTGTGCTTTACATCCGGCATTCGTTGTAAGCGGCTTCGACTGTGTTAGGATAATCCAGAATCTGATCACAAGCACATGAAGGTATCTGTCTTTCACACAAACTGTGTATTAAGTTTGGGTCTGCAACAGGCTTTGGAGTTTAGTACAACTTTCATTTTGTCTCCTTCTTCTTCTTCTTCTTCTTCTAGTTAGTTAGATCGTATCTGTTCTTTCAGGCAGAATCATCGAGGCGCTGCTTCTGCCTCTTATGCATAATCTCCAATGGATCAAAAAAGACATCATAAACCAAAACATCAGACGTATTTCTTGCAGTGTCTTTTGCATGAAATCAGCTAAGTCGTTGGCAGGTAGACTTCTTCTTTCTTCTTTCTTTTAGCGTCCACAATCATCATGTTGATTATCCTGACACTTTTGTGTGTATGACCATTTTTTATCCTGCCATTAAGGCAGCCATACTCCAACTTCGGGGAAGGTGCATGCTATGTGTAACGTGTCATCCATACCAACGGCCAAAGTGGCCTTCTCTTCCGAGAGCTGGTCATGGGATTTTACGTGTGTGCAAGATGTGTGCGTGCGTTCACACACGAAACCTCGATTTATGGTCTCATTTGAACGACTGTGTGGGGAATGGAGACAGAACCAATGTTAACTCCGAGGGAAAAAATCCCCCTATACCGAAACGGCCCGCGGAGATGCGAACCCGCAACCCCAAGATTACGAGTCCGATGCTCTACCAACTGAGCTATTTCGGCCCACAGACTGGAGTGTCCGGCTACCTATTACGAAATTGTATTGGAACTCTATGCTATGGACTGGTGGATTAGAAATAAGATCTGAAGACTTGATTTGGACTGACAGTGTAAACCCTTGAACGATTTTGAATCCGGTAATGTAAGTATTCATTATGTAAAACATGCATAGCGAGAATAAAGCCCGTTGCTTTCAAAATTACAAATAACTAAACGGCAAATATGCAGCAACCTTTTGTAATATGGACTTTCTTTTTAGTATCAAATGCTACTATTGAACAAGCAGCCTAAACGTCGGAAACATTTAAGTACAGAACCACCTGTGAAAATGTGTACGAGCCATATCTACTGTCTTCCATGTCCTTGGCAAAGAATGAAAGTAAAAGAGGATTAATGTTCTTACAGATCCCCATACGAGAAGATGACTTCCGGCTGCTTTGTCCACCATACAGGATATGAGCAGTTTGACAGCATGGAAGTGTCATCTTCTTCTTCTTCTTCCAGTAATAGAGCCGGGCTGTTTTGGCGTAGAGGCTCTGCGTTGTGATGTTGTCGTTTTGAGGTGTCCCAGGCTTTGTTGGTTTAAAATGAACTGGTTTAAAAAACTACGTACATGGGTTGGTGGGAGGGGTTAGGGGGAGACTGGGGGTTGCTGCAGGTAGTGGGAACTGCAGCTCAGGCAGCTCCTGAATGCCTCCAGTGCGGGTGCTGACGTGGTGGTGGTTAGTAGCTGAGGCAGGCATGGCAGTTTCGAAACAGCGGTGAAGCATAGTAAGCTAACAATGTTTGCAACCAACACCGCTTTGTTACTATTTCTCTGGAACGCAGGCACTCCGGTCCATTCGGTCATGGCCGTAGAATGGTTCTTGCTTTCATTGCGATATTAAAGGCATAGACTAACCTGTATTCATTTCAAGGCGACACACTAGCCTCTGTGTTTGTCAGATCAATTGAAGCCCGTCGTGGAAGTCCTACTACAGTTTTAAAGGCAAACGGGCTATTACTGGTTAGTTTATGTAAATCCGACTCTAATGATGTCATAAATATTGCTTGGCCTCTGAAAAGAAAAAACTGAATGAACTAGCCCTGAAGCAATATGAACCAGATTAGAACCCCACTCTATCAGAGGTGTTCTAGGAAGTAGTCGATACAATACACTTTCTTTATCCTAGCCTTTCCTATGAGGTAGTCAAGCAGACAACAAAACCAACTTCTTTTTTTCTTCACCTGACTTTGAGAGGGACTCCAGTCATTACCTGGAAACATCACAATTCATATTTTTTCCAAAGCACAGCGTCATCTACATAAAGAGCTAATGTAGCATCTTTTGCATTAACGTATTTGATATCATGCAGCATTAACAAGATGTTGGCGGGGGGGATCACACCTCCTTGAGGTATACTCATGCTTATAGTCTTATAACTCAATAATATTTCATTCAGATTGCCTTGAATTGTCCCATCTGATAAAAATGCTTTGAAAACAACTAGTAGAAACGACTCCTGTCCTTATGTTATATGCTTCGTACAACAGTTTAGAGCTCCATACTGAATCACAGCTCTATGAAAAGAAAAAGAAAAATGTGAAAGGGGCGAGTGAATGTTGGCGAAAGCTTTATTACATGTGACATTATGAACGATATGGCCAGTGGCTTTTCTTCTGTTTCTAAAACCAGCTTAAAATACAAATGAATCATTTTTTCTCACGGAAATATTCCATTCTGTTTCTTCATAATTCTGTCGAAAAGCTTTCCAGTGTGAGGTGTTAAAGAAATAGGTCGGAAACTAAAGGGATGGGTTTCAGTGTTTCCTGTTTAATAGGGAAAAGAGTGGCATTTTCCTGTTTAATAGGGAAAAGAGTGGCATTCTTCCCATCTTTATGGAGCATTCCAGTACTCCAACAGATCTGAGAAAAAAAAAAACGCAACGATTTTGATAACAGACACTGATAAAATCTGGAATCATGTTGTACGAGATATGGTCTGAGCCCTCAGCAATCGCACCTTGTTTTAAACGACTGCGTGAAAAAGAGAGTTCTTGCATAGTTAAGTCCGTGTTTACATATGAAGGATTACTTTATTTCCTACATTGCTCAAAGTTTTGGCACTTCAAACTTTCTTCGAGTTTGTTCAGCTGGAGACGATATGCTTAGTCTGACTCATTGAAGCGAAAGTATATACGAATAATTTTGCCTTTTCTTTGTTTTGGTAAGTTTTCTTGCAACGTGTAAACTGCGGTGGGGGAGATGGTATGTACCCTTGACTTTCATAATTTCTTACCATAGTTCAGATGCTCCATATGGGTTTTTCAAACAAGTCGTCATCAAACTTCCATAATAGATTTTTAAACAGATATCGCTTTATTACTGTAACTATTAATCAAATTGATTTTACTGTGTAGATCATTTATAATTTGGTGAGAGTGTCATGACAACTATTCATCCAGTTTTAAAAGCCTTCAGTCTTGACTTCTACGGCTTATTCACACGATGAGTTTCACCGAGGGTTTTTGAGGCTCTCTTTGGGTGGCCTTTAAACTTAGCCTTAAGAATAGCCCAGTCTGCTGCCAACGGTGTTAGATGTCTGGAATGTATGCTACATAATCTTCATGATCCTCTGCAGATGCTACATCATGATTAAAAATTGAGCTTATGAAAATCATCAACTAAGTTTGGACAAAAAGGTCCTTGTTAGCTTTTTCTTTGTTCTCCACCATTTTGCTCAGTTTTCTTGGGACTTGCTAAGAACAGAATTCGACTGGAGATGATCACAAGAAAACGGTAATTTGAATAATATCCCATGTACAAAATGCGAAAATACCGGGAACACTGAGGACACATCAATTAGTGAGTTTCTCTGATCAGCAATTGAGCTGGTGATAATTTAAAGTTTCGATGTGTTGATATAACCAAAAATTATGCACACCAACCAATTTGTTTTGAACGTCAACAGGACACCTTTCTCAGCAACAGTGAATGGTTCTTCACATATGACCTGTAGTTTGTTCTGGTCAGCAGACAACAAAACCAACTTCTTTTTTTCTTTACCTGCCTTTGAGAGTCTGACTTTGGCTTTCTTGTCAGCATAATGTTAGTATTTGTTCACAGACTCTTTCACATGTTCTTGAGGTCGAACACAAACAGGTATTATATGTCTTCCTCAGAAAAAAACACATGACCTTGTCCATGACTGAGATGAAAGGAACATCGGTCCGCTTGCCAGACGTTTAAATGATTATTCAAAGGGGGGAGGAGGGGATGGGAGTGCGGGAGGAAGAGTAATTGAATTCAGCAACTCTTTTTAAGCAAACGATAGAGCAGGAATGTATCTATCCCAATCTTTGGTTTTCTCTTTTGCTACTTTTTTATGCATTGTTTCAGTGTGCCATTAAAACGTTCTACCATTCCACTGGACAGGGGATGATAGGGGATGGTGGTAACAGACTCGACTGGCAACACTATGTACGCCTCTGCCATAAGGTCACACAGAATGCCTACCTTGATCTGAAAGGGTGTCGGCTGGGCATCCTATACGGCTGATTACTGAAAACAGTGCTTCCGCAACAGGGACTGCGTCAACTTTTTTTTTCAAAGGGTGTAGCATTGGGTGCCCACATCCAATAATGGTAAGAACATATCTGTGACATGAGGATAAAGGAGGGGGGGGGGGGGGGGGGCAATAAGACCAACAATGTCAATGGCTATTCTGTTAAGGTGTTCACTGGCCACTTGTGTTTTCTCGTGGGGAGCAAAAGGTATTCTGCCCTTTGAAAGTGTCTTGACAAATGTTGCAAGAGCGACAATCGTTAGACCATACACTAAACCAGTATAACCAGGGAAAGCTCTCATGCTTGAGTCATGCGAACACTAAAATGTCCTGCTGTTACAGCATCATTGACACTTTCACTATGTTTCTCAGTGACTGAGAGGAGGGGGGGGAGGGAAGGGAGATGGGGGAGGACAAGCTGATGTGTAACAGTGTCTTTGAAATGTCAGTATAGCATGCCATCTTCCACCACAAAAGAACATTTGGAATCTCCACACGAGATACCAACACTTTCATAACATTTCTTCAGCATGTCATCCTCTTTTTTATCCTCTCTCAGTTTGTCTGGGGTTACATTCAGGGTTGGTGTAGTGGGGACCACAAAGGGTTTGACAGGCTTACTGTTTATTTTGTGTCTGAAAAAGAGTCATAGCTAGGGCTTGTGGGTAACGCACGGAAGACCCACCGGTTTCACCATATGTGGATAATACACCAGGCATATTTCTAAGGATTAGATCTGTCACTGGGGAGTCAGACACATGCTTAAAGGGTGCCGAAATCCTTATTTTTGCCACAGGAAATTATTCAACACGTCCATCGAACATACAGTATGGTTGTATCATCTTTGACAAAAGCTTTTTACACCAGCTGTGGTACAGCCTGTATCCCTAAGCAATGCACCATTGTACCCACAATACAGCACTCTTCCACATGAAGTCAAGATACTTGGTTTTCAAATACAAGGACATGTTCGGTGTTTCCTTTTGATATATTGAACCGAATGATTTGTGCATGGGGACCAGCTGTTCATTTGTGTGTCCATGAACTACAAGTCCACCTCAAAGGTACATTCCTAAGCATGTCCTGTTTGCCAACTCCTACAGGTCTAGCAATGCCTCTTGTCTTGTCTCTTATCCGCTTGAATGCAACAGAAAATAACTTTGATGACGGGACCCTCAGTCATGAGCTTTTCAGTGAAAATGATTTTTGTTCAAAATTCTCTAGACCATACTTACATTTATTGACGATTTTATGAAAGGTGACTGGAAAACACTTCCGTTTTTGCTTTTTTCTCATGTGATGTACAAACTATGATTTGTTTCCTTGTTTTCGGTCTACATGTTTTTTGCTCTTTTGTTGTTGACATTGCATGTTCAGAAAGTTGAGGCACTGTTATCTAGTGAATATTTTCAGGCACACAGATACTTTGACAAACGTTTGGATCATCTGCCATCTAAAACACTGCTTCTATTGTGAGTAAATCTATACAATTTCTGTCGCTTCATCTTTGCTTGCATGAACTTTGGCCAAATTGCTGTCTGCTATTTTGTCACACTTCATTTGCTAGCCGACTCAATGTTCATTGTGAAGAACAGCTTGAGACCCTGAAGTAGCGTTGAAATAAATGTTCATTCATTGATGATGTTACTCCTCTCCTGGACTGGGACTATAGTCTATTTGTGATTTTTATTTTGGTGTGAGAGAAAATTTGGGAAAACCCATGATCAGTTGATCTGTCATGTAGGTGCTGTAGCCAAAGCCATATCATAATGGGTTGACTAATAATAAAAGAAGTGAACAGTTAATGCATGTTTGCCAACCACAGCAAGCTGCTGCTACTCAGCTCTCATGCAGTTAGCATGTCTCTATAGTGTTCTCAGCTTCAGGGGGGGCAACCTCTGCTATGTGTGAGTGTGTGTGCGTGTGCGAGTGTGTGTGTGTGTGTGTGTGTGTGTGTGTGTGTGTGTGTGTGTGTGTGATTGTGTGATGTGTGTGTGTGTGTGTCCATGTTGCGTGCACACTTTATGCAAATGAATGTCATTTGTCACATGTCACTGAGCCTAAACGCTCTTTCTCTCTCTCTTACATAATGACATACTGATCCCACACCATGATACATTTACAGTCAAGCCGTAAGGTTTTAATCTGATTAAAATTCATTTATTCTTACAATGTACATTACACTGTAACCATGAACATAAGGCACAAAACTAATGGGTAACTAAGCACCGTGCTCTTCAAATGCCTCTTCCCTTCAGCATACAAATCTCAAAAGTGAACAAGTCATATTTAATGTGTGACTTACTCTCCTGCACTTTCTTGTGCATAGGCACTCAGTTGTTACACTATTTATACTGATCCATACAGCAATGGTAACAATTCCACAGCCCTGTCTACCTGACAGACTCTCAGGACGTTACTTTGAGGAATAAAATGTCTAAATTTAGAAACATTTCATTTTGATTTCTTTCCCTAAAAGACAACCAGTCTTTTATTTGCATCAAAGATCAAATGCATTTTAAACAGAAAGAAACTGAATTAGAAAGTAGATTGTTGAATTCAGTAGGCAAATGTACCTAGGTATAAAACTTTGTACATGCATGATGCTTTGTTTCTTAGAACAGCACATTTAGTGTAGATTCCTTTGTACTGACACGGCTTTCAAGGTGATGATGGACTAAGGCATGTTTGTTGATGTATAGACACACAGTCACTCTCTCCCTCTCTCATCATACACATACATACACGCAAACACACACACAGGTACTGACACATCAAAGCAGTACACTGTGCAGTTGGACACTGATGATGCATTGGTACTTACTTGAAGTGAATGGTGAAAAATTGTTTGCGCAAGTAAGAAAAAATGCGCAAGTATTAAAAATAAAACATTCTACTTAAAAGTTGTTCATCTACATCATATAGATCAAGATATTCCTTTGTATACATCTGTTTGCTTATTTTCAAAAAATTGTCAACGATTTCGTTACCGTTATATCATGGTGATGTACAGTCTTTGAGGAATACATAAGGCTGGACACCAGCGCCATAAAAACACAGATAATGATGGGTGACGAAACCAAATGTAGCCAACAGTTAGTTGCATGTGTTGTGAACCTCACACACAAACACACACACACACACACACACACTCACACACACACACTAACTGTTTTTCTCTCTCTCCCCTCCGACACCAGCATGTATGTTTTCTAAGAAGAGTCATACAAGAAAGAGACTCAAAAAGTGATTAAAGTTTACCTTCATTTTAATCGACATCAGTAGAACCCCAATCTGATGTTTAATTGGTATGACTCTGTTGGTGTGCATGAAAGGATGTTTCGATTTCTGACAGTCCTAGGAATGGTCGGTTTCTGTCTCTGAACTCTGTCTCTGAAGTAACCTGACAGAAAAAAATGGCATCCTTTGACATGCCTTGACCACCAAATTTTCATTGTGCTTCCGAGAGCATATGTGTATGTTTGTCTGTGCAGGCATGTGCATGTGTGTCTGAGCGAGCGAGTGAACGTATAGGTATGCACTGATCAATAAACAAAAATCTGTTATACAAATTATACATACAACAGCAACATACGTAAGCATCAGCTGCTTGTATGTATGTGAGCAAGCGTGTGTGTGAGCCCGAGTGCATGTGTGAGTGTGCATGAGAGTGCATCTGTATCAAGCATGTGTGCACAAGAGTGTGTCTGAAGGTGTATGCAAGCGTGTGTGTCTATGTGTTAATGAGTTATGAGTGTGTGCGAGTGTGTGTGTGTGTGTGTATAATGTGTGTGCTAATGTGTGTGCCTCTCTATGTATTAACATGAAGATTGTTAATGTGTATGTGTGTAAGGGGTTAATGCATGTGAATGTATTAAAGTGTATATGTGTACTTGTATGTGTGTGTAAGTGTGTGTGTGTGTGTGTGTGCGCGCATGCGTGTGCATATGTGTGAGTGCGTGCATGCATCATGTGTGCGCGCATGCGTGTGCATATATGTCTTGATGAAAACATTCATGAGTCACAGTTGTACATCATGTATGTACAATTCATAAAATATAGACTCTTTATACACAAACTATACAAGTGAAAGTTTGTAGAATGGCACACTTTATATAATGTGTGCTCATCATCAAAAAAATTAATAAAAAAAAAAATTTTAAATCACAATCTATCAAGAATGTTACCATTGATTGTACTTACCCTGCACCTATCCTTGGTTAGATCAGGCTCTAAGTGTTAACAATCCACATTCTTGTCATCACAACTACCCTGGCACTAGTAATTCGTTTTCCTTGTAATCCAGTTGACTTTAAGTTACTCAGTTCTTTCACTCATTCCTTCAATTTTTCTCACAAAGGATGTATCCTATATGAATGCTTATCACCCAGATAAATGGCAAAACTGACCATCACTTCCGGAAATTGTCAAAGGGATTTTATGTGCGAGCAGGATGTTATGAGTGTGTTCACACACAGAACCTCAGTTTAAAGTCTCATGTGAGGGTCTTTTTGGGAAACAGAGTTGAAACTAATGAGAACTCCAAGGAAAAAATCCCCGTGTACTGAAATGGCCAGGATGAGATTTGAATCCGCAACCCCAGAATTCTGAGTTGGGCACTTCCAACTGAGGCATTCTGGCCCCATGGCTGTATGATTATGGCAAACAAATTTCCTATTTACAATCATTTTAGCACATAAGATTTGAAACAAATAACTATTTTTGTCTGTCTCACCCTTCATGCTTCCGTCGTCTCACCCTCCCTCTCCCCCCTCTCATTCCCGATGACCATTACACAACTTCAGCTTGTCACATTCCCAGCTCCACAGTCCGCAAGAAGAAATCAAAATATGATCACCATGAGGCAACCCACAAGAGAAGACATTGCACTGCTGCAGAGTCATTTCGGTGGTGCTCTTCTGATTAAACATACACAAGATGCCACCTATTGAATCACCAACTGACAGCAAATATTGCATGTGGAGCCAGTGTGAGGGAGTTATCACTTTCTTTCCATTGACCAAGAGGACCCTTAAACTGGAAATACCATGAACCTTGATCAACTCCCCCTGGGGATGGGCGTGGAGAGGAATTCAAAGCAGGGGGCAGCACAAGAGCATGGCAGGAAGGGCTACAGACCTTGAAACTTTCTTTAATCATGATCAGTGTGGACAAGGAGATAGATAACGCTACAAAGTTCCATTCTAGTCTGAAATTACATGACAGGGCTGCTCTCTTTACTTCCTTTCATGACATATCCCGGTATCAACCAGGTCCAAGAGACACAGACACCTGCAGTGTTGGTCAGAAAATCTTGAGCAACACTCTCAGAGAGGCATTCATTAAATAAAGGAAAACCAACTGTATGGTACAGGACTTTCACTGGAGCACACAGCACATTCAACTCTGGGTAGAAACCAGCCAAAAGTGAAACAAAAACCACAAATTAGTGCCTCTGTTGGGATTCTGACCCATGATCTCCCTGCTTGCAAGTGTGTGGTGCTAACCACGGCACCAAAGCAGCTGGCGCCCATAACTTGCATTTAATCATTGAAAAACAACACTGTAGAAGTAAGTCCAGGTTAAATCATATTTGAGAATCAGAAATTCATTCAGTTTGGTAAAGTGCACATTTTCAATGCCTTTAATTTTTATTAGATTGTATAAGACCTTTGACATGACACATTTATTGTCATATTTGATAGCATTTCATACACAGTGGCTGAGATTATTTAAGAAACTGGAAATGAAAAATGTGGGAAGTTGTGAATACAAAAATTACTGTGTTCATCTAATTCTTTGTTTCATTTGTCAAATACCTGAAGCACACTAAAACAAAATAAAGTCTTCATTTTTTTTTTCACATTGATGACAAGGATATATTTGGAAATATATCTAGATATGTGTATATACAAATACTTACAGATGGAAAGCGCAGTCATAATCACAGGCAAGATACAACACCCGTGGTTGAGCTCACTTTTCACAAGGATATGTTGGTAGCTAACTTGCAATGAAGGTTTGTCACAGAGCATGCTGATCCACATCATCTACTGAAATCCAGTTTACAGGCAATGGACCTGGCGAAATCTGACGACAAATACTGTTCATATATTTTCTTGAAGTTGGTCAGGTTTTGGCATGAGCAATTTTTCCTCTTTGACAATAACTTTTGGCCAGACATTGCCAGTGCCAGGGCTGCGGCGGGTCGGGTCGGGCTGTGGCTGTGGACGGGGTGTTGGAATGAGAGCAGCGTGCCACTGCCACTGAGGCAGTGAAGATGGAACAGCAAAAAAAAAAAAAAAAAAAAAAAAAAAAAAAAAAAAAGCTGGGCATTATGCTGAATAAGCGGAATCAAAATGACAAAAATCAGCTTCCAACTTTAAGGCGCCATGCCTTCTCTCTGGTTACTGATTTCAACAAAGCAGGTTACTGGCTGGAATTGAGCACATTTCTAAAGCTATGGTGATTTTAGGGCATTAGTGAATTGTGCAAGTTCTCTGTGACATTTGCTTCAATGCAGCTGACATTCTCAGGACCTTCGTTCACACACACACACACACACACACACACACACACACACACACACACACACACACACACACACACACACACACACACACCCACACAAAAAGCTTTAAGAGCCCACAAAAAAGCCAATCCCATGGATAATGATACAGGGAAAACATACAGGTTTGCTGCTCTGGATTAAAAAGTTTCTGTATCTTGAACAGGATTCATAATCATATTGAACAAAAGAATGAAAATACATTTCTGTCATGGGCATTGAAATCCCAGGGAAAGTAGGACCTCACGAACTGTGACCTAGCAGTAATGAAATCTGCAACAACAGCTTGGAATGTGAAGTGACTTGTGTGAATATGGAGATTGTGCTTCTGTTGCATGTGTCTCTGTGAGTACCCTTCCATACATACAAAAGGAAACTGATGCTAAGTTCCTGGTTTGTCAAAATGATCATCTCGACCAGCTTTAAATCCCAAACATAGAAAAAAAAAAAAAAAAAAAAAACACTGGTCAGCCCACACCACCCTCTCTTCCCCACTCTAACCTCTAACCACAAAGACAGTTTGAAATGAAGTATTTCTCCAGGCTTCTGCTCTGCTTAGGAGAATGAATAGAGTATAATTCAGCATTAGCATATAAGTTCTACCACATCATTCTCTTTCCTAACTTGTTCTGCTGACGTACTGAAATCAGAGACCCCAATTCAATCTTTAACTCCAAAGTTGCAAATGAAACAGACAACTTGCTTCACATTCCAGGACACAGTCTAGTCTTTCATGTGTGTAAATTTGTACAAAAATACATCAATATGGAAGTTTGCCATATATAATGGGTGTGATGAAGATACACTGGTTGCCTTTTTTTTCACACATAGCAAGTACAAAAATTTAATATCTAACCAAAAAAAAAAAAAAAATGGAACAAATACTTCCCCACACTTCAAAACATGACATTTGTTTGAATGTTCAGATTCATACATACTTGTAAAATATCTAAGGGATTGTTACATAGCAAAATGGATAAGCCAATGTTCTAATCAAACACTAAGCTGGTTGATGTCAGAACATGGCAGAATGTTATGACAAAATCATTTGTGTTATTAGAATACAAAAGTACATTTCAACTGTTTCTATATGTAATTTTTCGCTTTTCACTGTATTTACACATAATAATGCAGTTTCTACTGTACCCATAGATAATACAATAACTCAGTTTCCACTGTATCTATATATAACGATTCAGACTACATTGCTGACTTCACATTCATTTCATCCTTTTGGTAACGACATTATGTCTGTGTAAATGACAATGTGAGGTTGAGTACAAAGTCTACAATAACCGGTTGCGCTTTTCTTCCCGACCAGAATTGCACACGAGTGCGGCCTCAGAGGGGTAGGCGCAGGTTTGGACAAGTGTTGAAGACGTAATCCTTCAGGGGCTGCAGACAGTGCGTGCTGATGGAGTCCAGAATCCACTCCCTGGCCACGGTCACCAGGCCAAAGTGTTTGTACTGACCTGAAACAGGTCACACACATGTCCATACAGCATGTGCAGCACAGTCAACCTTTTCTGTCAGTTGAGCCTATGGGCTGCCACTGCATTAAGTGACCAGCCCGGAAGACTGACTTTAACAATGTTCAGGCCTGAAAGTACAGGGGCAGCAGAGGGAGAGGGGAGGGGAGGGGAGGGGAGGGATACTTTTTGTCTTCAAATGTTTGTAAAACCAGAGAAAGGAAGGGGGAAAGGGGACTTCCACCATAAGACAACACGCTGAGAAAGCCTAGAAAGAGTGATCTTCTTCTTACACCAA
This sequence comes from Conus betulinus, assembly GCA_016801955.1. NCBI lineage: Eukaryota > Metazoa > Mollusca > Gastropoda > Neogastropoda > Conidae > Conus > Conus betulinus. Next base: position 925,031 of record JADBJO010000097.1, on the reverse strand, counting down.
GTTTTATTTCTTGATTCCTTGATGATTACACCCATCGATCTAAGACCATGCACTTTCACATTCCACTCCAGTGCTGAAGTGTCTTCAGTCTCACTCACTGCTCTTCTTGACAATGTCAGTCTTTACCTGCTGACAGGACTCCCACTGAGGAAAAACAAAAATCCCTGAAATTCTACGGAAGTCCGGCAGACATTCCCTCCATTACCCAAGAAAAAGAAAATAAAACAATGTTGTGACCTAATGCAAATCTGTGAATCAAACAGTATATAGTAAACTTTTCAATCAAACCACAATCAGGACCACTTGTTCATACAGATTTTTGTCAATGTTTCACTTTTGCAGCGTCTTCTTGCACAATATAAGAGCTCCACATCAGTTTGCCTTCGGTTGGTTAGACAAAATGATGGTGCTGCTCTCGTAAAGAACTGTGGATTCTGTGACTTCAGTGTTGTCTGCCAGCATATTGAACATGCGACAAGAACTCTGAAAATCTAAATGCATTTTATTTTTCTCCCCAAATTCCCAGTTTCAGGTTTCACTGAAATCTGCAAGTTTGCGTAAAGCTGTGAACCCTGCAGCAACGTATATAAACTATGGAGAGCAAATCACAGAAGGAAAGACGGTCCTGATGATGATAAAGTCAGGTTTTGACAACTTCTTCAATTTACGCTACATGCAAGTTAAAATCTGCATCACTGTCTACAAGGAAATCTTGCAAAGCTGGAAGAAAATTGGGGCCTCTAAGAGGTAATGTTGAAAACAGATTGCTTACTTGAACTACTGGCCACCCCATTAAAAACAATGATGCAAAATTATCCTCTTAGGACCTCATTTCCATCTGAAACAAGGGATAAGGCTAGCACAGACAACAGAGCTCTGGTAAGTTCATATACTGGTGGAAAGCACACAGAGAGACGTAAAAAAGTGGAGCAAAGTTTTTCCCAGGCCTGAGCGGAGCAGCACAAAATCTCATTGAGCGGGATTTCCAATCTCAGCCTTACAAGTGGCATCCCTGGATTCTGTTTATTATCAAATAATAAAATGAAACTGACTATACCTTAAGAGCATTAAACTAACTCCCACCAATAAAGTTATTAAGAAAGAAATAGTCTTGGAAGATTCACTTCTAAAGTTTCTTTCTGCTGACTTCCACCTTGAATTCTTTTAATAAGTGTGTTCTCTAATATTGGTTGCATAAGCAAAAATGTACACAGTAATTTGTTTTCTTTTTTTTTTTTGTCCTTTGATTTAAGGAGGAAAACAATATTTTGTTACACACTTTCTAATATACAAGACATGAAAGCACACATGCATACATACACACACACTGGATTTGATAAAAGCAAGAAAGTTTTTTTTAACCATTTTTGCAAGAAGATAACACAGACATCTGTTAGCAAATACAGAAAAATTTCATGAATAATTCACAAACCTGCTGGCTACATTGTACTTTGGCTTAATAAAATCTTAATATTTTATAGACAACTGAAGCAGAGTCTGATTCTCTCACATGCAAACCATGCACATACTCACAAACAGAAACCATAAAAATCAGACACATACTCACACACACGCATTCATATACGTACACACTCACACTCAAACTCCCAATGTGGTCTTATCAAATGTTTCAAATGCACTTTTAAGAACATTATGATTTAACGAAAGAATGCAAAGTGTACATACACTACTATGACACTTAAATCCCGTATTTGAGTTAAACTTGTGTCCCCATGAGTTTTTCTTAACATTTCAAAAAGTCAGGTTTTCAAAAATCTCTTTGCGAAATGTTGATTTTTTTTTTTTTTTTTTTTTAAAAGGTTTGAATTATCATGATTATACAGAATCTACTACAATCAAATGTCCTGGGGGACCAATGTGAAAACAAACTGCTAGGTTTTTCACACACAGAAAAAGTTGGACAACACACTTTATGTGATAATTCAATTCACAAACATCAAGAATAATGGCTACAAATGAATCATTGTTCATCTATGACAAACTTGCTAAACTGCCCCTTGTATTAAATAATCAAAGGAAACAAAACAAATATAAACAAATTTTCATCACAAGAAATGTTTCTATGCACTGTATTCATGAAGATAAAACTTACAAGTTCTTACCTAAATCTGCACCATATTGCAGCATGAAAATCAAAGTTGCACATCCGTACTTGTAAAGTTGTATATATATATGTAAGAACATGTATTTTGGGATCATTTTTACCACAAAAACTAATATCTGGAGATGTATGTGTATGAGTATTCTAACATGTACCTACACATATATGAAATGTGGGCAAATATACCCAAGTTGTGTGGCTATGTGTGGGACAAATATCTAAGACACAAACTGCAAGCTGGAACGGACAAGCTCTCACACTGACCGTTGAAGAGCTCAATCTCGGCAGGGGTGGGCGGACTGGCCTCGGAATCCACACATCGCAGCACCAGCTTTGTGGTCAGCCTGGTGAGAGGCCAGATCCCAGGGGTCCTCCACCACCTCCCCCCCACACAGGGTCAACAGCTGGGTCAGTTCCTCTGAAACCATCCAACAGTACTATGACATCCACGTCCAAAACCCAGCACACAGCATTGTCTAGTATTTTCCTATGAAAGACATTCAGTATTGATTCTTGTTCTTAGCCCTTGCCAAATCCACTTACAGCATTATCTATCTTTTTTTTCAGCATTATCTATCAGTCTTTTTTCTATTCAGGTATTTTCAAATCCTATGAAAAACAGTCTGTATTAATATTTTCCTATGATAGTCCTTGTCAAATCCACTAAAGCAGCATTATCTATCATCCTCTTGAAACAAAAACTGCTCAGATTCAAACTGTAAATTCTGTGTGATGTGTGTGCAGAAGTCAGCAGATGAAAACAAGGAACACAACAGCTCCAGGATTTCCGTAACAATTTTGTTGTTGTTGTTGCTGTTGTTATGTTCTCGTTTTTACCAGTTTGATTTTATTTTGTTTTAAGCTGGAGTCTCTATTTTCATTTAATCATATTCACCCCGTCAATGTCTCCAAACCACATCACACCAGATCCTAAAAATTTCAGCTTGCCAGCCATATTGCTGTCTCAAGAAAAATCCATGTGCGTAAGAAACAACAACAACAATAACGAACCACACAAAACCAAAACAAATGTCTGATTTTGTTCAGAAGAGTTTCATGGTACCCCACAGCTTAATTTTTCAAGGGCATGATTCGAACACATTCTATGTTCCATGAATTGGCAAGGTAAACAAAGAAATTATTGCAAACTTACAAATTCAGCAGCTTAGAAAGAATATGCAATTTAATTCTCTTTTTCATATTTCCATAATCATAATGTGCACAAGAACATAGATTTCACACTTTGGTTGGTTGGGTAAAACAAACAGAGACAAATGACTAAAAAGGAAGAACAAAAGAGGAACTATGCATGAGCAGATGTGTAATACAGAGATGGAGGGACTGCAAGGTTCCAAACACATGTTTATGGTATGTCTGTGGCGGAAGAGAGAAAACAGAGAGGGAAAGAGAAAGGGGAACAGCACTGAGGAAAAAAAAAACAATGGTTGCCAGCATTGAAGACAAAAGGATAGAGAAAGAAATAGTGGACAAAAAAAGATAAAGAAGGAATAGAAGACAAAAAGAATAGTGTAAGAAACAGAGGACAAAATGGACAGACTGTCACAGAGAAAGAAATGAAAGACAAAAAGTACAGAGAAAGGAAGAGTAAACAGGGGAGACAAAGCAATTGAAGATAACAAGGAAATAGGTTTAGAGGACAATAAGATAGAGGAAAAAAAAAAACTGGAGAGAATTAAAGCCAGGGAAAGGAATTGAGGACAAAAGGAAAGAAAAAGAAACAGAGGGCAAAAAGAACAAAGGAAAAGAGGATGAGAAGGATAGAGACAGGAAAAGAGGACAGAGAAAGAGAAAGAGAGGACAGGAATGTTAACAAAGATAAGGAGATGGTGAAAGAGACTTACTCTTTGACATGTCAGAGCTGACACCACAGGAGCGAATGAAAAGCCCTCCAGCAGACCAGAGGACGCTAAGCGTGACAGTCTGGGACCCTTGTGTGATCGTCTCCCTTCACAGTAATCCCCTCTGATCTCGTATTTTTTCTGTTACAAAAATGTTCCAGTGCAAGACCTGACATCTATTTCTAATAAGTCAATCATTTTTTCCTTTCTTTGAAAATTCATTTATTTTTCAATTCATCTATTATTTTGTATTGATAAATCAATTAATATTTCATAACTGTTTTCTTAAAAAATGCATCGAAGCATTTGGTGATTGAGGGAAGAAAAATGACAGACAAAAACCACGAAAAAAAAAAAGGAGTAAGGGGGTAATCTCAAAGAAAAGAAAAATGTGCTCTGACTGGAAGGCGATGAGAAAAAGTTTGAAATGTGTGGCGTTTTAAAGGGTCATCAATGACCATCTGAATCATTTCAGCCATGTATCCAACATCACCATTTGCCTTAGTGCGTCTGACCCATCATTTGTCTCATGCATTCTATTTTCAGCTTGCCTTGCGTAAGTTACAATGGGCATGGAAGTATTTTGTCTTTAGCTGTATCAACAAATAAAACAGCATCTCTTTATACTGACTGGGAAAGCATCCCAAATGATTTGCAGTCGTGAAGCAGTACACACACAGCAGATTTCAGTGTCAGTTAAAATGACTACTATTGTTCATTTCCAAAGGGCTGACTGACACTGAAAGCACATTTCAAGAGTATTTGGTGCGTCCTGACATGCAAAATGCGCATTCACAAAGAAAACCCCTTGTATCTACCCAAGTTTCACATCAGGACCATTTCTTGGAATTCTGGCCCAAGTTACCTCAGTTTCTATTGCACTGCCATGCATTACAAGCATGTCTGTCTCAAGCTGTCCACAGTCTGAATGTCAGATAATGCCAGTTAAAGTGGAACCCACCTCAGGCACAAAGCTCCCCGTTGGACAGGCTCTGAACCACCCAGTCAAAACTCAGCACCCAGCACTGGCAGGCAATGCCCTGGAAGTACTTCAGGGTGCGCTCACACACTCGGCCGTCCTTCTCTGTAAACACAGCATGCTTTTGACAGTGGTTTTACACACACACACACACACACACACACACACACACACACACACACACACACACACACACACACACACACACACACACACACACTGACACACACAAATGCTCACATCTGGGTTCGTACAGAATTAACTTCACAAAATTGCCAACCTTTCCCCAACCTTTTCCCAACCCTGGTACCCATTTTCCCAACTGATCAAATCTTACTGATACATATAATATTCATTCAAAAAAAAAATAAATAAATAAATAAAAGAATCTCACCAATTCTCACGGCAGACAATACACAGATATAGTTGCTCTTTGGGCCACAAAACTCAAACAGTAAATTCTCTTCACTGAAAGAATCTTTGACATACCAGAATTCCCACAACAAACTGAAGATGGCAACACCCAAGTATTCAATTACTGTTCGAAGTCCTACATATATACAGCATCATAACAGTCCTTAATATTTTGCTGTACATTCACAAATTTGCACTGTCATTTCACAAAATCTTTTTTAAGCTGTCTTTTACTGCTACATGGCCGGCACTTTTCAACTAATTCCCTTTCAGTGTTGACCATTTCAGTCTTCTTCTCTGATGCTCTTCTCCTAAGAACATTTGACAGAGCCAAAAGAGACAGAGCTTCTAGTTCTTCTGCCTTTTCAGCCTTCTTGGCTGATGAAGCCTCCAGCCCAGCAATGTCTAATTCTACTCTCACTTTTTTGCCTTGAGCTGCTCCACTTTCTCTGCCTCTGCTTTCTCTTTTTTTTTTGCCTCAGTTGCCTGCTTCTCTCTCTCTTCTTGTAGGTTTGTTCATACTGGCATCTGGCTGAAGATGCAAAACTCAGCATCTCTGTGGTTATCTGAAGTTTCTCAGAACCACCTGCTCTTCTGACAGCATCAACGACCAGATGCCTGGCAACCAGGGACTTCTTCTTCAGGTTAACTTCCATGGTCTCCTTGTGGACCCTAAAGCTCCTCTGCACAATTGCCTAGCTGTGACTGAGATTGAGCATCTGCTGGGCAACTTCCCATAAAAGAGAATACTCCTTGCAGCCTGACAGGTGCTCTTAGAGGAGTTCATCAACTCTGTCTTCACTGGGAACACACACCAGCACATTAATGCAGACACACACAAAAAGTGCAATTATCCTGGGATGATGAGGACACCACAACTTGAACAGTTCTCTTCATAATTCAAGAGTGCATCTATGCAGTTTCTATCATTACAACCAAACCAATCACAGAGCCTTTTCAGGGCAGAAAAACTCACTCAATGAAAAGAAGGTCACAATCTAAAAAAATAAGATCCACACAGTTTATGACCTGGTGGCTTAATTATTGACATCTTTAAAAGCTGATCACACTAAGCCATGCTGGGACTGTCAGACATTCCTCATAATTTATCAAACCCAGACAAAACAAGAAAAAAAACGCATAACAATTTTTTTTGAAAAATGTTTAAATGCCATCAAAATACATTTTTACAAAAGCCATGAAAGTGGAGAGAACAGCCACTGAAAATGGACATTAGCTCAGTCAGTAGCTGTTCTCTCCACTTGCATGCCCACATCTTGCCCATGTAGTGATACGACTGATTCCCAGGGTTCATACATCCTTTAAACTAAAACACAAAAAAAAAAACATATGATGGACTTTTAAAAGGACTGTAAAACTGTACAACTGTGTAAAGATAGAGAAACACAGTTTTTACTGCAATGGATTACACACATCAAGAAACTCATATGATAGTGAGATTAGTCTTAATTGGCAACTGACACAGAAAATCAAATGGCATTTCTCAGGATTGCCATCTTGCTCTGATGCTTTTCTTGTTTCTCATGTTTTGCTGAACAAAAAAGACAAAAAGAAAACAACACAAATTTTTCTCTTTGTTCAAATACCCTTGATTAAAAGCTCTAACTTTCAAAAACTTTTAAAGCTCTGACATGGAGGTTTCATATCCAAAGGACTTTCAGGGGCGTTTATGAGATCCATGCGAACCCCATGTGACAACATGGCATTGTCAGTCATAGCTAGTGAAAGGCATCTGATGGATGTCTTTTGACCACACAAGGAACATGACCGACTGAGCCAGCACCAAGTCGATGAAATGGATCACATCACCTCAGTACTTTTACTATCATTCTTCCTGATTAACCCTTTCTCTTTGCCTATCCCTTCTTAATTCAAAGAGATGTCAGCAAACCTCAAAGGTACAGTACTCACCAGTCCTGATGATGACATGTGTGACAATCGTTAAACTTGCTGTACACTTTACACTCATTGGCTTCAGCCAGCTTGCGCAGCAAACTCTGTGGACACAAACTGTACTATATAAAGGCCAAGTTAAAGGTGTAGCCGTAGTATAAAGGTAAAACACTATGAGCACAAACAGCAGAGGACACAATCTTCTCTTTAATCACAGTCAATGACAAACTGCAGCTAAGATCTATAACTCTACGGACACAGACTGCATTATACCTGACGGTCATTGTAGTAGTTGTGAACATGTATTCTGAATGAATAGTGCATGCATGGCGTGGCTTGAATGACTGAGGAGAGTTCACTAAAGAAAGTTGGTTGGAGCTAGATTGAAATTTAGTCAGTGGAAATAATGCAAGGCTTGAAAAGATGTTTATGGCATAGCCCCCTCGTGTTGTATATATTTTACATGGTGTCAGAAGTGGGATACGAACCCATGCCCACATTCGTGGGTGTGTAGTAGTTTGTGAAGATTTGTTCTGAATGGATGGAGCATGCATGGCATAGCTTGAACTCTCCTCAGTCATTCAAGCCACGCCATGCATGCACCATCCATTCAGAACAAATGTTCGCAAACTACTACAGTCATATCTTTCTGATTTTCCCTGGCTGTGTGTTCCTACCTAGCCTTGCCTTCCTTGGTTGATATGCATCTCATTCAGATCCCTCATTTTCATATCAAGACTTTCTGAGAGTTTCTCTTTTCAAGGAAGGACCCCAGCATTCAGCAAACTTCCTCTCTACCTCCTCAGTTCTACTTCTCTTTTCCTCGATCTTCCGACACATGTTTTACTGACCCATAGCCTCATTCCTTCTTGCCCTACAATGCTGGTGAGTGTGTGAGTGTGTGTGTGTGTGTGTGTGTGTGTGTGTGTCACTGTGTGTGTGTGTGTGTGTGTGTGTGTGTGTGTGTGTGTGTGTGTGTGTGTGTGTGTGTGTGTGTGTGTGTGTGTGTGTGTGTGTGTGTGTGTGTGTGTGTGTGCACCTGTGCATGTGTGTGTGTGTGTATGCGTGTGTGTCTGTATGTTTGAGTGTAATTGTGCACACATGTGAATGCATACATGCGTGCATGCATACGTATGTGTATATGTATGTGTGTGTTAGTGTGTGCAAGTAACATGCGTACGCGTGTGTGTGTGTGTGTGTGCACACACAATGTATTTTGTAATTGCTTACGGCTATTAACACCTTAGCGCTATAAATATCTGTCATTACTGTTACCATTCTCATTTTTACTGTCTTCACTGCCAATCAAAATCTACAGCAGCAGTTTGCGGTTTGGTCTACTGTTAAAAATACTCTATGTATTTGATACATGAAACATTTATAGGTGAAAACATGCTAAAGTACATACCAACCAATTACCATTCTATCATGGAATGAGTTTTAAAGTGTGAAAATAGCTCCTCATGTGCTGTATCTTTAATGTTAATTTATTGCCCTAAGCAAAAAACCTAAGCAAATGACCAAAACTTAAATTAATTTTTATTTTTAATGCATAAAGCCCCAATTGTGGATCTATGTTTATATGTTACAGAAACCAAATAATATGCAGCAACAAAAACAACTGAAAGAAAGAAAGGAAAAAAAAAGCTCTGTTTCCAAATATTTCCAACATACCGATTTCTCTTGGTCAAGTCCAGAAGAAATAAAGCCACACTTTTTCCTCCTCCACCTTGGTAAATCGTCATCGTCTGGCTGGTCGTCAGATTCTTCACCAACATTCTCTTTGTTCTCACCTAGCTTCATCACACCACCAATCAGCGGACTGGGCAGAGGACTCCCACTGGAATCAAATGTCATCCACGTTACATGTATTGAGATTTTCCCTCAAAGCATTATCAAGAGAACCCTGCCGAGTCCTGTCCAAGTCAGGTTCTTGCACGTCGTTCATCCTGTCAGAAGCGGAGAACTGTGACTCGGGTATTTTCTTCACTTTACCCGACAGACCAGTATTGGGTTCTGGAGAGTCTTGTTGGTTGTCGCTGTGTTTGTCAACTTCACCCTCAGCAGAACCTTTCTGGTCTGTTCTACCCGTGGCAAAGTCCAATGCCTGCCGAAATTTAGCCCCACAGCGGTTAACTGCTAAACTGGGGGAGTCCAAGGAAAACGCTGACTGGGGTCGCTCATAGAGTTCTGCACGGGCCAGAGTATGTTTGATGGGAGGAGGAGGGGAGGGGGAGAGTGGACTAAGGAACAGGTCACTGCTGTCTTCATCACTGATGAGGCTGTCTCTGTTCTTCGCCTGCTTGTCCGATGTGACTTTGGCTGGGGTGACTGGTGCTTTCACTGGAACCAAAAAAAAAAAAAAAAAAAGCAACATTTCTAACACTGCATTTAAGTCATAGAAGTGTAAGGGCAAACTGATACATTCTTTCATTCAGTTAAAGCAAGTCAACTTGAGAACTACTTAAATGGTTACCTGATTCAATTCTGGGAAGATAAAGTTGGCTGAAGGAGAGAGATAGAGATTCCTCCTCCCGTACTTCTGTTCCCTAGACATGATCCCACTAGCAGATCACAGCTCTAGCAACTGTCAAGCTATGGGACTTTAACCTGAACCTATTATAAGTACCTATCACTGTCAACTGTTTCATAAAAACAGAATGTAAATCACACATAGATCATTTGTATCAAGGATACAGATTTACTCTTACGTCAAATTAGCATACAGCATGTGACAGTACTGAACATATCATCATCATCATGTTGGCCCTAATGGCCTGACTTATGTGCTATGTTATGCAGACATCATGTTATCACAGTCATGTACAGTGCAAACTCAATACCATATTACTGTAAAGGACTGCACCGCTTGTGTGGCCTCCCTGGTCACCTGGGCTATAAACATGTGCTCAACTTCAGAGTGTTGGGTTATACAAAATCAATACATCACCATTAGGACTGATCATATGATCCCAATCAGTTTTTAAGACAGGACTCTACTGGGTTTTGGAATGATCATACCATAACAAGTGTTAACTAAAGGAGTGGTGTGTGTTGAGTTATGGACTAATTGTATCATCACAAATGTTTGACAAAACTGGTGTTCTGGGTTGCGTATGATTATATTATCATAAATGCTCCATACAGAACTAGTCTTGGATTATAGACTGATCATATTATTACAATAGGTGCTCAAGACAGGACTAGTGTATTATGTTGTATACTGATCGTATTACCACAAGTATTACACACAATGCCGGCATGTTTGATTATGAACTGATCATATTATCAAAGCAGGTCAGCAAGACAGAATTTGTATGTCAGGTCTACGTCCTGCAAGTCTTCTGCTAAGTTTCGTCCATTTTGTCTGACTGCCCCTCACATATCCCTACCCATCCAGTCCAATATCATTTTGTTCAAAGCTATCTTTCCCCCAAATACACTGCAACCTCTTGGCCTAGCAGGTGAGGTAAACTGTACAATGAGTACCATGCACACAAACACATCTCTCTGAGATAAAGAAAAAAACAAAAAAAAACTATATGATGACTACCATGCATGCAAAGATACCTCTTTGAGGTGACAGAACTATACAACGATTACCGTGCGTGCAAAGATACCTCTTTGAAGTAAAAGGGTTATACAATGACAACTGTGCATGCCAAGATATCTCTTTGAAGTAATAGAATTATACAACTACTGTTCATGCAAAGACACTTAGTTGAGGTCACAGAACTATGAAATGACTAAGGTACATGCAAAAATGTCTCTTTGAGGTCGCAGAATTATATAACAACTTCTGTTTAAGCAAAAAATGTCTGAGGTAGCAGAACTATATGACTACTGTGCATGCAAAGATACCTCTTCGTGGTAACAGAACTATACACCAATTACCTCGCATACAGAGATACCTCTTCAAGTTAACAGAACTATACATCAACTACCTTGCATACAGTTACCTCTTCAAGGTAACAGAACTATACAACGACTACCTTGCATACAGTTACCTCTTCAAGGTAACGAACTATACAACGACTACCTTGCATACAGTTACCTCTTCAAGGTAACAGAACTATACACCGACTACCTTGCATACAAAGATACCTCTTCGAGGTAACAGAACTAACGACTATCTTGCATACGAAGATACCTCTTCATGGCAGCATTACTATACAACTACTATGCATGCAAACATACGACTACTTTGCATACGAAGATACCTCTTTGAGGTAACATTACTATACGACTACTGTGCATGCAAAAATACCTCTCTGAGGTAACAGACAGACAGACACTGCACCTGGAACTGGTGTGGGCTCAGTGACAGGATCTCCACCCTCCACTTTGACACTGCACAAGTATGTGTCCATTCGCTGCTGTCTGGGCTGCTTGCCATCTTGTTCATCATCATCTTCATCACTGGAAATGCGCTGATATCTCCTTGGTCTTTTGACACGGGGGCTGCTGATGTGCTCCCACTAGAAGATGCCAGCCCATCGTCTTCTCTTCACTTTCTCACCTTCAGAGTAAAACGTGATGAAATCACTTATGTGGAACCTTTTACAGAAAACGAGGAATCTTCTGCAAGCTGGTTAAACAGGATGCGATGGACCAACATGAACTGTGTTTATACAAAGGTAAAACAGAAGACAAAGTATCCATGTGAAACATATAACACACAGGTAAAACATGACAAGAGCATCATGTGAAATTTTTTGCTGGCAGATGTAAAGTATCAATGTAAAATCTTTCATGCACAAGTAAAATATGTCACTGAATATCAGTGTGAAATCTTTTACGTACAATTAAAAAAAAAATCATAAAGTATCTTGTGAAATCTTTTACAGACAGGTAAAATATGACACAAAGCACAACCAAGACTGGGAATCTTTCATATATCTATTCTTGATCGTTATTTTGCATATAACAATATAACATGTAATGCTGACCAAACGAGCAATCAAAGCTGAAGAAAACAATGGACACACTCATGATGCTGAGCTCCAAACTAGATATTGTAAACAACTGAGCTCCAAACTAGATATTGTAAACAACTGCCAGGGAGATCATAAAACAAAAATCCACTGTAGAAATTTTTCAGTAAGGGACAGAAAAGACAGACAGCAGGTGAGAGGAAGTAAGAGGGAAAGAGAAATGAAGAGAGAAGGGGAGGAGAAACAGTGGGAAAGGAGTGAGAAAGTGAGTCAAATACATAAAAAGAGAAAAGCGAGGGGAAAAAAGAAATAAATGTCCACACACACCACGGCTTCATAATCACAACCATGGTCTTGCCTGTAAACTTTGTCATGCAATCTTTCAACAAGTGAAGACCTAAAAAAAAAATATACTGAACATGTCAAGAATACCTGCCATGACACACACTGCCGCACTAACACACACCACACACACACACAGACTTCAGAGAACATCAACTGTTTCATGACAAAAACTGATCTGTTTGTTGTTTTGTTTGTTTGTGCAGATTTTTAGTTTTTCCAAAGGCAACCCACTGAACAAGTGCCATATGTGTGGTGGAAAGTTTTCACACTTTGCAACTGAAAGGAAAGAAACTTCCAATAAATAACCTGCTTCATCACTGAGGTCCAGTTGTTTATCACCCTAGAGCTGACCAAGGTAGTCAACAGAATCTGATAAGACCAACCAAAATCAGAACCGTACACAAACTAAAAAATCCTTGCTTCCATTTAGTTCATATTGTTTATAGGCCAGCAAGCCATAACAGCCCGTATCAAGACTACCATCTCATCAAAGTCAATAATTCCTCATCATACACGAAACTTTGCTTAATATCCCAAACCATGACGATTCCTGAAAATGAACGGCCTATCTCATCAATCTTTCGGTAATAGCACTTTTCATGTGAATGAGCTGTCAGCCCCTAATAGAGCCTTCAACTGAAGGACCGGGTACATCTCTTTGTCCAGCCTCTACCCCATGAAGAGCCATTCAGCTTGCCTGAATCTGCCAGAAGAATAAGGCTCTCCCTGACATTGATCTGAGCTTCACCAAGGCACCTAAGGCATCTTACCACTTCAAGGTAAATGTCATGTCTAGCGTCAGATGTGTCATGCTGAGCGGATTTGAGACATGGAGACCAAAGCAATGAAACAGACGTTGCAGATTTCTAGTTACCACCTATTTGAGGCACATCTTTAACATCCTGCGACTGGATAAAGTCAGCAACGAGGAGTTGTGGCAAAGGACAGGACAGGAGCCGTCACCCCACAATTCCTGAGGAGGAAATAGAACCGGACAAGATGCACCTTATGGAAGCAAACTTACACTGTCGTCCATCACGCTCTGACCTGGAACCGACAGGCAAGAACAATAAGGAAAAGAACCATGCACTGAGGCAGAGCTGAGGAGGAAGGGAACAGGGAATCAACCGGACAGAGGCAGAATGGACAGTTTTTACTCGCGCGTTCCCTAGGAAACTGTCACTGATGATCTGTACTCCCTGGAAAGTGAAGGTCAGAAATAAGTATAAACACACACACACACGCGCGCGCGCGCACACACACACACACACACACACACACACACACACACACACACACACACACACACAAATCTAAAACAAATTTGATCACAATCCACAATCCCTTTGAGTAACATCAAATGACAACTAGTTCAATCCAAAGCAGAACACACATGTACACACACCACACACAGATATAATCGTTCAGAAGCATGGATGACTCACCTGAAGACTCCTCCATCTCATCACCTGAACTGTCATCTTCCACAGTAAGAGCTGATACTGTCTCATTCCTTACTGACATACCAGAGTCCTTTCTGTCTCCAGTGCTGTCTGATCTGGAGGAGCTCTGACCATGCAGTTTGGCTCCATTTCCGCTATCTCTCTCCGCAGTCTCTCTAACTCACTCTCCATTTTGCTTCGTTCCTGATGACAAAAAACACATGGAAAAAAAAAACAATTAACAGGTAGAGTAACTCTTGCTCCCACAAGGTTCCCTGCCTCATTTCATATTTACATGGGCAAAAGTTTGGAAAACCACACACCAGAAACAGACTTCCTGACTTCAATCTTCAAATTTTGATTATCAAGTTAATATCGGCTGTCAAAACTAACGTTTGTCAGCATGGTGTGTGAAATATTGTGGACAAAAAAACACAAGAAAGAGGAAAAACCAAGTGAACTGATGTAACTATTAAAAACGGTGATTTAACTGGTTTCCACACCTCCATCGAGGCCAATCCTTCAACCACAGAAGTCTCTGAGGCTTGACCAGACCACCACAGGGCCTGGGGCACACAGCATTAAAAAATAAATTCTATTTTCATCCCCACACCCAACCCTCCACCCCACCCCTCTCCAAATCAGGATGCAAAGGAGCCCACAGACAAATGATCTGAGCATTTGCATGCACAGCTGAGTCATGAGTTCAAACCACCCCAAAGGTCAGATGTTTATTGCTTGAAGATCATCTCTGTCCACCCCAGTAGTAAAAAGATGGACTTGATTCAAGTCTTTTCTTTCTTCTCCATGGAGGATCACTGGGATATGACACTGAATTCTGTCAGAAGTGTGCCAAGGCTTGGATCTCTGCAAATGTTTGCCCAGTCCATTGTTGTCAGTGTTGTCAGTCCATCATTTTTTTTTTTTTCTATATCTTCTCCTCTGTCTCCCTCACTCAAGGGTTCCCTGGAGGATTGTTTAAGCAAGGCCATTCAATCTTGTTACATGGCCTTACTAACGTAGTTTCTCTTCTTTTGTCAGTACATCTTCACATGGTCCAATGTGCTGCTAGACGGTTTAATGCAGCTGTTCATTGGTGATATGATTACTTTATCTGATGCCTTGTTATCTTGCATCAGGAAAGGTTAAAGCCATGGAAGGACAGGAGTACATCAGACATAAAAAATCTCTCTATTAGCTCTTTGCCCCTATCATTACATTAGGCTACTGGACTTCACTCTCATCCCTTATACTTTGAAGAATACCAGGGTGGGAGCCACTGGCACTGTTGCTGACAGGGAATTCCAAAACTAGGTCAGTTCATAGAAAGAAATTTAAAAAAAAAAAAAAAAAAAGAAAGACAGAAAGAAGAACTTGATGCAGTGTTTGGGAGTACTTTGTATAAACCACGAACATTTTGAAGTTAGGTTGTTTTGTTCCCCAGCTGAGCACTGCAGGTGATTCAGCCTACGGATACACAGTCCCAAGCTGATTCCAGATTTTGAATGTTATGATAGGCCTGGCCTCCTCTGATCACCTTCTCATAAACACAGCCACATCCTTTGAACACTCCTGCTGCCATATCACAGTACTCCCATTTCACTTTTCTATATGTTTGTGTGTGTGGATATGTGTACATGTTAATGCAATAATTCATCATATATTCATATACAGAAATAAGCAAATGCCTGTGTACATATTCTTCACATGATATACTCCACGGTACACATTTGACTGCACTCGATCTAATATGAGAAATAATGGACCAGAAATGAATAGGTATGTTCCATTCTATATACCGAAGTTCTCACCTCCCAATTGTGCTCTACTTTAAAATTTCTTTTTTCTAATTTGAAAACTTCAAATGTACATATTCTGTCAATTACTCACATTGGCTCAAGCCCATAGTCACACACAAACACACAGGGAATGGGAGAGAACAGGACTAAAAACAAGGGGAAGCATGAGGAAGAAGAAGGGCAGGAAATCATGAAGATGAGAGGATTCAGAAGATGGCAGTTAGCATGAGATGGACATTGACGATGAACAGGCAAACAGCAGGCCAAACAGAAGGATGTAAGAAGACTAGTGGTCAATAAGATGCGCTAAAAATGAAACAGAAAAATCCCTAAAGAGATAAATATATATAAGAAACTGAAAAAAAAAATGTTAAAAAAAAAAAAACGGAGATGTGTTAAAAAAGTGAGGATGTGTTTTTAACCTTTCAATGTATCTGTCAAGGGTGACCCCCCCCCCCCCCCCCCCTTTTTCCAATACAGTTGTTCAGGGAAAGCTTGAGACCTGAGGCATGGCGTTTTGAGCTGTAGAATACTTGTGACGAGTCAAAAGATTTTTTTTTGACACCTCATAATGAGTGAAACTGGGAAAACCAATGACTAACCGTGACAGAGGAAAGTCCATTTAATATTGTTGTAGACAGCATAGCTGCCTAGGAGCCACTGAACTGATAAACAGCTCAGACAACCTTGTCAATTGAACTAGTGTTTATGAAAGTCATCAAACTTCAGTGGCAGTGATTAAGGTGAACAAGAAAACCTAAGCCAATGTTGTTGCATAAATTATTTTATTTTCAGACTTCAGTGATTGACAACAATGGCGTTTACACTAAGCACACACACACACCTAGACACATGCAGATCAAACTACATTTACTTTGGTGCAATCTGAGCATAGGAAGGTGGAGGGATTTTTTTTTTTCATTAAAGCAGTACTCAACAAAATCAATTTGCTGGTGAGCTACATGTTACATTAAACGAGAGAAAAGCTAGCAGTTAATAGGTCTATGTAAACCTTCAACCACCTGAAGTCAGACTGACCTAGATGGTGAGGATTTCACTGGCATTGGTCACAGCACTGAAAAAAAAAAAAAAAAAAAAAAAAAAAAAATAAAAAAATAAACAGAGACAGACAAAGGGACAGAAGCGTGTACAACGACAAGCAATGGCCCAGAAATCCTGAAGGTCAAATCAAACGTGGCCCTCTCTGGTCACGCTGTGGACCAACCTGCGTGGGTGATGACTTCACTCTGACTGGACACAGCACTGGAGGAGGTGAAGTTCAGCTGCTGACTGGCCTCACTGTCCACGTCAGATCCTGCACAGACCACACCCATCAGTCCGCATCACAAACTGATAAAGACAGTGGCACCTCTACCTAACAACCTCCACACACAGCATTAACAATGGTCTCAGGTTAGGGGTGGTCTCATCTGTGCAATCAGTCCAGTACTGCCAAAAGAAGAACATTCCACAAAAAAATTCTTCAGTGGCAGGGAGTCTGAAATGGGAGGTCAGTCTACTGCTGCCATGGAAAAGAATGTTCCAGAAAAAGTCTTTCAAGTGAGAGGTTTTTATCTTTGCTGTGATGTGAATCTAGTGCAATAAGAATATTCTGCAATAAAGAGTCTTTAGAGAGAAGGGCTGTTTAATAGGATCCAAATCTAGTACAAAGAGAATGTTCAAGAATAAAGTCTATACAGGTAAGGAATGTTCGGAATAAATAGCCTTTAGAGGTGAGGGCTGTTTATTGGGATGTAAATCTAGTGCACAGTGAATGTTCCAGAATAAAGTCTTTAGAGGTAAGAAAGGTTCCAGAATAAAGTCTTTAGAGGTTAGAAAAAGGTTCCAGAATAATGTCTTTAGAGGTAAGAAAAAGTATTCCAGAATAAAGTCTTTGAAGGTAAGAAATGTTCCAGAATAAAGTCTTAAAGGTAAGAAATGTTCAAGAATAAAGTCTTTAGAGGTAAGAAAATGTTCCAGAATAAAGTCTTTAGAGGTAAGAATTGTTCCAGAATAAAGTCTTTAGAGGTAAGAAATGTTCTAGAATAAAGTCTTTAGGGGTAAGGAATGTTCCAGAATAAAGTCTTTAGAGTAAGGAATGTTCCAGAATAAAGTCTTCAAGAGGAAAGGAATGTTCCAGAATAAAGTCTTTAGAGGTAAGAAATGTTCCAGAATTCCAGAGTAGAATAAAGTCTTTAGAGGAAAGAAAAGTTCCAGAATAAAGTCTTCAAGAGGTGAGGAATGCTCAGGAATAGTCTTTAGAGGTAAGGGCTGTTGCTGGGATGTAAATCTAGTGCAAAGGGAATATTCCAGAATAAAAGTTTTGGAAGTAAACAGTGTTTAGTGGAATATAATTTAGTGTAGAGATTATTCCAGAATAAAAGAAAAATCTAATGGAAAGGAGTCTTCATTAGGACGTAAATCCAGAACAAAAGAAATATTTCATGGAGAGGGGGAGGAGAGCGGTGTCTTTGCTCAGAGAAAATCTCATACAAAGAGAAGAATATTTCAGAAAAAATCTAAAAAGGATATAAAAGATAAATGCACACACACACACACACACACACACACACACACACACACACACATACGCACTCTGACGCACACGCACACGCAAGCGCACACACGCACATGCACTCATGCACACATATACACACACACTCACGCACACACACATATACACACGCACTCACACACACACACACACACACACACACACACACACACACACACACACACACACACGGAGGAAACAGACAAAAAAAATTACCTTGGTCAGATTCACTGTCAGAGTCACTGTCAATGACTGCAGGCTTTTTCTTCTTCATGACCACAACTTCCTCTTCAGAAGATGGAGTAGGCTTCTCAGATCCTCCTGACAGCTTCACATCACCTGTACTACTGATCAGGCCTGCTGCATTTGATTCAGTATTTCAGTGGGCACTGCCTCATCTGTCCCCTCAGTCCTCTTCCGCTCTGCTATCTGTTCAACCTCAGCACATGACTGCTTCTCATTCTTTTCTTGCTCATTCTGTTCGGTTGTTCTATCTGCTTTCTCGGCATACTTGTTTCTAACACTGGATTTGTTTTCTTGACTAACAGCCATGTTATTTTCTGTCTTCTCTATGCCTTGTCCAACCAGATCTCTGGGGGTTGCACTTTCATCATCTTCTTCGTCTTCATCAAATCTGAGGTCAAAACTGGGGGGAGGAATTGTGGCATCATCTGCACTAGCTGGTACCGATGACTGGATCTCTAACGGAGGAGGCCTCTGGGTCTCACTCTTGTCAGAGGACTGGGTTATCATGATAGGTTTGTCTGCAGAGCCAGCAGAGCCATGACTGACCCAGTGGCTGATCATCAACCGATATGCTTTCATCAGAATCTAGATGAGAAGGACCAGCTTCAGTTTGATTTTGATGATCTGTGTGAATGAGGTTCTTTTCTCTTCTCCAGAATCTGCAGAAATACCCATATCATCAACTTCCATTGGATCTTCATCATCAGAAACATGAATAAGCACCTTACGTTGATCTGTAAGTTGCCCTTTTGTATCTAACATTGGACCACCTGATTTGTCATGTTGATTCCAATCTGTGATCCAGAGATTTTTCAGCATTGCGTGCAGGATGTATCCTAGGTGTAACATGTCCACAGCCATTTTCAGCATCAGAATCCGATAATTCTGCCTTGCGTTGAGCAAGTCCACGTACAGTCTTTTTTCTCATTTGTAATGGGGTTGTTTTAGACCTATCCTTGGATTTAACACTTTCAGCACTTTTCTCACTCATTAACTCTGTGATGCTTCCTGTATTTGTGCCCTCAATGCTAGTTTCATCATTACCATCTTTGGTAAATTTTCCATTGCTGCATTTAGTTCCCTGTTTATCTGAAAGTGAAGTATTTTGGACTTTTTCAGACTTCGCATTTCCTTCTGTGTATTCTCCACTCAGATGAGAGAGATTTTGTTCCTGGGCACTTTGTTTTGCACCGCTATCAGCTTCCTTGTCAAACTCTTCTGAGAGATTCTTCTGTTTTCTGCAGTACCTGCCCCTCTTCTTGGAAGGGGATGTTCTTTTAAGTGGACTGCCCTCCAATGAAAAACACTTTCGTTTCGTTCTCCGTACATTGGAACAGCGTCGCCATCATCACTGTCAGAGAGAAGAGAGGTGGCGCGGGGTGGAGCACTGTTGATGACTTTGCTGGAGGCCGCAGACGGGGATTTGCATGGAACCAGTTCTGGTGTGGGGATCTTAGGGAAAACAGGCACACTAGCTATGTGATCCTCGTTATCTTCTTCAGGGATCTTTCTCTTCCTGCTAGAGGGACATGCCACAGATGGAGACAAACTTACAGCAGGGCTGTTCACATTCTGGTTTTGAGTTGCTGTTGATGGTGTCATACCGAGAAATTCATCTTCAGAGACTGGCAGATTTTGTCCAGGAGATTTCAAGGCAGGAGTTGCGCAACCTTCTGCATGGAGATCTACTGAGTTGGTTTGAGGATGCATTTCTCCATCAAAGGGTTGGCTGGAATCTTTATGTTCAGGCACAGACTCTTGGATGATGTGCTGAGATAGGATTGATAAACTTTGATCCTCAGTTGCACCACAGTCTTTGTGTGTCTTGAACCAATAACTTTGGCTGTGCCTGACCATCACTCCCACAAACTTCTCCTTTATGAGCTTCTTTCTTTTCTCCTATTTTATCTACATCAGACACTGCCAAACTGGAAGTACAGCCTGTGTATGTGTTACTTTATCAGAAAAATTTTTGTTACCTGTCACTGGTTGGTCACCAGCTGTGCAGTTCTGGTGAACGGGAATCTCGTTTCCACCTGGACGCTGCAAAGCACCTAGTTTTCCCTCCGATAGACTTGTATATTTTGGACTAACTGTGTGATTAGCTTTGTCACCTTGAAACAGAGATTGATCAGGTGTGGTTGATTCAGACTGCTGGATATTCTTTTCAGACTGACCTATGGCTGACTGTTTTTCAACTCCAATTGGTTGCAGAATAGACTGGCTGGGTGTGGCAGATGCTGATGAGGTTTGGTTGTCACTGTTCAAGCTTGATGGACCAATAGCTGACCGTTTTTCAACTTCTAACACTGGCAGTTTTTCACCTCCAATTGGTTGTAAGATAGACTGGCTGGGTGTGGCAGACAGAGCCAGGTTGTCACTGCATAGGCTTGACTGACCAGCCGCTGACTGTTTCTCACCTCCAAAAGGTTGTAAGATAGACTGGCTGGGTAAGACAGATGCTGAGGAACTCTGGTTGTCACCGTTCAAGCTTGAAATGATCACATTTTTGGAACTTTCTAAGGACGGGGCCATGTGGCACCTGCTGTGCCTGTGTGAGACTGAATGAATCAAACTGAGAGTTTACCTCCAGCGTAGAGGAATAGGTTAAGGTCGTTTTATGTGACTTCTGACTGTCATCATGTTGTCCCTCTTTCCTCCCATCCTGTGTCTGAGAACTGCCAGACACTGTTTTTGTTTTCCTGGTAGATTCTTCTACATCCAGTGTCTCTGGAATCTGTGTGACTGAAGAAAGATTTGGTGGAGACTGCATTTCAGATGATTCCAAATTCATATCAACTTTGTCATCAGTGTGTGGCTTGTTAAAAGGAGTCATCTTTCCTTTCTTTGTCTGCTCATAGTTCTCTCCAGTAACAGCAACTGATTCAGATGGTAAAGACATCTTCACTTCAGAAGGTACATCAGCTCCATCAGAGAAGTTTTGTGATGGATTTTCTTCATCCTGTTTGCCTTGTCCAGTGGAATATCTAGGCTGTACCTCCTCTTGCTGCAAACCTGCCAAACACAGGGGAAACAAATGCCTTCAGCAAACAAAAATCCAAACATTAATTTTGATGTTCATTTCTAATAATGATAAACATCAAACGTCATTTTGGCAAATCGCAAATATCAGAAAAAAAATGTACCTAAACTACTTTCCTCACCAGCATTAAATCAATCACTATACAAATGTTATTACTTTTGAATTCTCTGTTTATGATCTACTCTGACCCATCTGACCTCATACAGAAATTAGCTGCATACTTTCAAACCTCATCTAAACCACATAGCCTGTTTAAAGCACTCACTCAAATCTGCTTCCTCAAATTCATGTTCAGCAGGATCTATGTCCAGGTCTTCCGTCGAAGAGCTGTCACCTCCTACGTCTGGATCGACACCTTTGAACAATACAGACATTACTGCCTTTGTATAAAACTTTACGCATGATGATCAGGACAATGCAGCTATTATAAATGACAATACATATCATAATGCTGAAGATATTATGTGCAATTGAAAAATAAACACATTGATACTAGGTTTATACAAATAAGCATAACAACACATGACACTTCTCCAAGAGATCATCCCAGTACTGTGAACAGAAGCCTCTTTCCGATGTTTTTCTTTGTGTTGACAATGACAATTTTTATCTTTACGCACGCACACATTCTTTATCTATAGTGGTAGTAGAATAAGCATGTGTACACTTTCTCACACCCTGCTCTAACAGAGCAGGTCCACCATTTCCATCTGATTTTTTTTTCTATTCTTTCTTTCATTTCTTTCTTCAAACCACTGCAAGTAGATTAAGACAACACTACCAGTCCTCTCTGCATTGTAGACTTGATCTTTTCAGTCATGGGACTTTGACGTTTTCCCTTTTTCTCAGTCTTGTCTGTATCATCAGTGCTTGAAGCCACACCGGCAACAGCTTCACGTTTATCTCTCACTTTCTCAGGCTCCTCTCTTGAACTTGGTGGTTGCTGTGCAGAAGCCAGTGCCATTTCTTTGCCTAACTGTTCTTGCTGGTCTTCGGTACTTGCAGGGACACAAGTAGCATGAGCTGATGAATCTTCAGTGAATGTGGAAGGAATGGCTGTAATCAATGGTGACCTGTTGCTGGAGCCTCTCTTCTGTCTCCTGAGTCGACCAGTCATGCTGCTGCATGGAGAATCCCTTGGACCTGGAGAAGCAGCAGAACCTTTAGCATTTTCTCCTTCTTGCTCAGGCAAGTTGCTTTTGACCTTTACCACAGATGATGGAAAAGACAGCTTGTGCTTTGCTTTCTTAGCAGTAGGAGAAGTGGGGTTCAGACTTAATGCAGTCAAATGATCTGGATCATCTCCCGCAATGATCTGAAGCAGAGTTTTCAACAGAAGCTGTGGCCATGTCACCATCTTGTTTTCTACAGTTTGTTGTGCGGTTAACCTCTGCCGGTATACTTTCCCTGTGAGGAGTGCCATCTACACCACCTGCAGATACACCTTGGCCAAGTTTACATGATCTTCTTTGTCGTGCAGATTGGATGATGGGTGTACTGAATTTGGGGAATGCTGCCCCTACTGCTGGTGATGGCAGAACGATACCTGACAAGGCTGGAGATTCCAGGGTGGACAGTTGAGTCTCAGGTATAGCATCCACTTTTTTCCTTGATCCTGAAGGACTCCATCTGGATGGAAAGTTCATGTCACGAGTTGAGCTTTCATGCTCTTTTGTTTCTGGAGTGTGTGAAGGTTTGCTATGCATTGCTACTGAAGTGGCTGATCCCGTTTGTGCAGCATCATTTCCTGCATTTGGCTTAAAATTTGCTGAATCACACAATTTGATGTTGCCTTCTGCAGCATTCTGATCCGAAGCAGAATGTGCTGCTATCATGTCAAAGTTTGCACTCTGTGCAGAAATGTCCATTGTGTGGATGGCATTGTGGATCACATTGTCTCACCTATGGGGGGCAACCAGACAGAGGCCATCATTGCTGTTTTTCATCTTCCTCCCTCAGAGCAATAGCTTCATGCCATTGCCCATGTCCATAGCATCATCTTTTCCATCCATTGATGCCTTCTCACAGTTTTCTTCTGTATGCATGCTTTCAATGCAGGCTTGAGCTTCTTGGGTACTGAACAACAGATCATAATCTTCAGCCTGTCCAATCCAAGATGCAAGCTGTTCTGTCTGCTCTTCCCGGATTTTCTCAGCTTCAGGGCCTTCTTCTTGGTCTTTGTTGGTCATCCTCCTCCGCGTGTTTCTTTGCTGGGGCACTTCTTTATTCCTTCCTCTTGAAGATTTTTCAGTTGTTTGTGTTTTGCTCTGCCTCTTTAGTCTGGACCTGGTTCCAGGCCATACGAAAGAACTACCTGAGGCATGTACAGCGACTGTACCTTCAACTGCAACATCTATATCATGTGGCGGCAAGTCCTGTGGTTTCTCTGTACAATTCACTTGATCAGACACAATGATGGTACCATCTGCCTGTGTCTGTTCCTCTTTGTTTTCTGCAATAAATGAACTTGTAGTTGGTATCATTTCCGCAGGGCACCAGAAAATCTTACAGTTTTCTTCTCATTTGGATTCAAACTGAAGGACTGAATAACAGGTGGTTTTCCTGTCTTCTCTTTGGCTTTTGACCGTCCTCTCTTCTTTGACTTGGCCACCGGGGTATGGCCAACAACAAAAGCATACGGGTCAGCAGTGGGGAATTTTCTTGAACTTCTTGCAGTGTGGATGACCTGGAGTCCTGGTCATTCATTGCACTTTTTCTTTTGAAAATACGCTTTTTTCTAACTGGTGGAGTAAGTATGAACTCTTCATACTCCTCTGGCATGCTTGTTGTTGATGCTTGATTTCCTTCTTCCAGTCTGGAAGTATCTTTCATTATGCTTTTTTCATTGTGATTCCCAGTTTCTGTCACACCACTGTTCACAGGGTCCGCATCATTGTCTTGCAAACTAGCATTTCCTTCTTTGCCCATGGTTTGGGACTGGTCTTGGCCGCACTCATTCAGCACTGCCTTTTGCTGATTTTGTTCTGCAGGCTGGTGACCTGAATGGTGCAGATCCATGGGCAAACAGGCGATCCAGTCTTCCACTTTCTTCTCTGAACCGTTCCTGCCTCCAAAGCGTTTGCTGTAAGTTTTGGTCACCACTGGTAAAGGTCGTTGGAACTGTTGCGTGGAAGAGACGCTGCCCTCATCACTGGAGTTTTGTGAACTAAAGGCGAGACCGGGTGTTTTTTGTTCTTCATTTTTTCTGTTACAAGATGCAGGCTTCTCTGAATCAGTCAAGTTTTCCTTGTCAGCCTGGGGCCTGGTCTCACGATTCTTTACATTCCTTCTTGTAATACGCTGGGAAAGCTTCTCTTTACAATGTACATCCAGCTGTTCGTTGTTAAGTTCTCCTTTGTTGCTGTGGCTTGTTTTCAGATCAGTATGTGGACTCTGTTCAATGTGAAAATCTGCTCCTCCACCTGATATGTTCCCGTCATATTCCTGGGATTCTTCTGTTGCCCTGACAACTTCATTATTTTGGACTACCCTTTGTTCAGCTGGGCTAATAAGTTTATTTTCTTCACCCTGTCTTTGTGCTTCAGTTCCTCTGGCTTCCTGATCCTTATCAAGTTGATGATCAGACTCTTTTGTGTTTCCACTGTTTTTTTCTGGTTCTGGGATATTAGAGGTTTGTTTCACCGATTTTGAATCTTGGGTTTCCTTTTGCAAACCGCAGGAACTTTCATCCAAATAATGCAGCAACTGGTCGGTGGTGTTACTGCAGGCAGCAGTCACTGCTGCTCTTGTTCTGGATGTGGGTCTGTCTCTGCACTGTCCTGATCGGGACATGTCAGCTTCACCTGAGGTCAGGCAGCCTGGACCTTGTCTTGTTAAGGGGCTTTTCCTTCTTCGTGCTGGTTTCACATTACCAGTACTCACGCTGGAAAAGCAAACAAGAAACAAAGAAATGTGGAAGTTTATTATTTAATAACTATTCACCTACATGAATTGATAACATCTGGCACAAACAAAAACAAAGAAATGTGGAAGTTGATTTTTTCATAACTAACTATTCACTGACATGAATTGATAACATCTGGTGCAACTTACACAAGCAGACTGTAGGCATCAGGTATGCTTACACTGATGCTGTGAGTTGCCACATCTGCATGAATGTATAACTTTCCTGAGTGCAACAGTGAAGAACATGTGCATGTAAACATATTCTTCATCAGTTAATGCCCCAGTGACTCGCAATTACCCGTGTGCTTGTGCGTGTGACTGTGCATGATGTGTGTGTGTGTGTGCGTGTGTGTGTGTGTGTGTGTGTGTGTGTGTGTGTGTGTGTGTGTGTGTGTGCCATGTGTATGTCTATGGCCATTCAAGAGTAAACAATAGGCACTGCCCAAAAACCTGGGTGAATCCACATGTCAGACAGGCCAGGCCATTGCCAACATCCAAACCTGGCAAGTGATTATATTTCTCATGACTGCTGTTCAATTCTGTGTTCATCATTTTTGCTAAAGTTCCTGAAGCCATGATACATCCCACACACATGAGGCCATAGGTCTGAAGGTAACAGAAAGTGAGCAAGGAAAAGGGTTGTAATGCAACCTAACATATAGACCCACAGCAAACTGCCACACTGATCTGCTGTTGTGTGCAGAAATGAAGTTTGGACTCTTTGGTAACACAAAAATGACGTTTTATTGAAAGCAATTTTTCACATACCTGTCCAAACAAGTGCTTTTATTCTTTCTCTCTGATGATCAGATTTTTCTGTGTTTGCACTTTTGTGTTCAGTTCATGTTCAATTCTTTTCTCTCTGAGTTTGTTTCATAATCCATTATGTTCCTGAGTAATTGAATCAGTATGCACATATTAGTAGTATTTGAACTTCTGTGGGGCCTGGGGACTAGTGAGTAGTAGACTGGCACACCTGTTGCCTTGTAGGTTGTTTAAAAAAAATCACTTTCATTCATTCAGTTATAAGATAAATGCAACAGCAGTGAAACTCATACTCATTCTGTTTGATGACAAAAAGCATCTAGACTGTTCGCGCTGTGCACATGAGAAACATGATGTGATGGTTGACACCACTTTATGAAATGTCCTTTTTTGAAAACATGAAGTGATGAACTAAGCTCTATGAGGAGACATAAAATGGAAAAAAAAAAAAAAAAAAAAAGAAAAACACATGCCTATGAAAGAAAAAAAAAACAAACTAGAAAATGAAAAACAGGCAAAATGGAAATAAAGCTGGAGGAAAAAAAACACTCAAGAGATGCATCCACAGCAGAAGAGACTGAACAGGAAAACAACATCTGATCCCGTAAATCAACCCTGACAAAAAACACTATAACACTGCAAGTAATTCACTGAGAGAAAACTGTCAGATTACTTTTGCTACAATCAACAAAATGCAGTCAAATTTCAAACGCACAACTTAATAGGGAAATCAAGGTTATTCACCACTCCTCTTTGTTCTCTTCTATGAAATCTTCTGCCACGATCAACTGAAACCTTGTACATAGCTGAGCAAAACACAAACAACGAAGTTGTTACCTGGGTGTGTGTGGCACAGCCAATCCATCCTCAGACACAAAACGGAGCTGTCCATCTCATTCACACCGGGCAGGGATTCATCACCTGTCTGTTTGGATGATCTACTACTCCGGCGCATGTTTCTTCTGCATTTCACCTGCTGACAGAAGGGAATTAGGGACTATTACAGTATATCTGCAGCCACAGTATAATTGATAATAATCATAGTGTACTGTAGACAGAGAATAATGTTAATCATAATGTAGTTGTTAGTAAATATTGTCATTTCTGGGCTATAACCTGCATTGGCATGTAGACTGCACTACAAATTTTGTTTCCATTACAAAGAATCAACACATTAGCAATAATTGGTTGATGAGCTGTAAGAAAAATAGCAGTGAAAACAAGTAAATCAAGACAGAGGTATAACAAAATGTAAACAAAGCTTCAGGAATGGCTGTCATAAAGTGCAGTCATTGGCCTCCAATTTTCCATTCTAAATCAAAAGCTTGGCATCTTAATTTCAGCATGTTTGCTTGATGACGCATTGCGATGAACAAGTGATGTAGCAAAAATGAAAATATATGTAACAAATGTTAAGACAGTATCCTGCTATTACAAACAATGCTCATTTTATGCATTATCATGCATTAAATCATTCATTCTGCGAAAATGAGTCAAATTTCAGCGTCGGTTCTGAGTCTATCCAATTAGCTTGAAATCAAGAAAAGCTAACCCTGTGACCAGCTGAAAATATAACTGGAAAAATCTAAAACTAGACCTCTGTGGGAAACGAATATTGATTTATAACCCAGACATAAGAGTAACAGCTGTTAGTTTTATTTCATAGTCAGACAGCAGCCAGAAGGTAACTAATACCAACTACAATACATTCCCCTGAAGATAATTACTCAAATTACACCTGGAGCTAGTTTGTAAATAATGACATTTACAATACACTGCAGTAAAAGAGTAATTAATCACTATTGTGAGCTAGCCTGGTTGGCTCCTTGAAAAAAAGTGTCTTTCATTATCCCTGAAGAAAAATATATTCGACAAATACTAAACATGATTTGTCCGACTTTCTGACCTGGCGACTTTCAGGTTTGCTGTTGATGGTATCTGGTGTACATGGGAAGAACATCTGTGGTCCCCCTGGAGGGGAATCTGTAGTCAAGAAAAAAAAAATCAGACATTTCCTTCTTTAGATCAGCAGTAAACATAATTTCTGCACAATTCATTTCAAACTAAAAAATATGCTCTCTGTGGCTTCATGTAAATAGCAAGGGAATGAAAAGATGTGCATGTGAAAAATGAAGCTGGAAACACAATGCTTTTATTCATAGGAATAATAATCGGAATAAATATAGACCTACCAAAAGTTTTTAAACCCAAATCAAACAGATGCAATATTTGTAGACCTAGACAGAAAAGTATGTTGTCTTCACATTTTCTTTTTCATAGTTCAACAAACTTCACCATTCTTAAGCACCATGAAGCCACTTGAATTCAGCATAGCGCCAATGATCAGAAATCATGTCAGAGGTAACGACTGGCCTTTAAGACGTTCCACTGAGCACAGTGACCAACCATTTAAATTTTCTGCACTCATGAGAAAGCTCTAGAAGAAGCTTCTTATGACCGGAGGAAAACACAAAATTTTCTCAATTAACCTAGCCATACCGTGTTAAAGATCAATGCAAAGAAATGCTCCCATTTAATTAGGGAATTAGCTTTACACAACAAACTAAGTGTAAAACACATTCACACAGTAAGGAATATGCCATTCCAATATAATATAGGCACAAAAGCACCAAAGTATACAAAGGGCTCAAAAGAGTTGCCAGCAGTCCATCAAAGTTAGGCATGAGGCTGACAAACTTCTTTCTCTTCAAAGTGTCAGAATCTCAAACTGATTAGTGCTAATGCCATCGAGCTTCATTTAGAGTGAGTCTTGTCAATTGTTATCAAGAGCAAAAAACAGGGCCACTAAAAGAAGGAACAAACAATTTTAAAACAAACACAATGTGTTTCAACCTATTGGGTTTTCCTCAGTGAGGAAAAATAACATTCAAAACAAGGGACAAACAGAGAGTTACTTATTTTCTTTGATCTGGGTGCAAAACTGGATCTTGGGTGACCTAGGTGAATTTGGTCTTTGGTCTCCCAATACCAAATTTTGCATCTGGATGAAAGAGATTAGTGACTGTTCATTCTTTGTATTCATCTTTTTAATGTAATTTCTCCTGCCTGAAGAAGACCCAATAGGCTAAAATGTGTGTGTGTGTGTTTGTAATTTGTTTGTTCCTGTGTTTATTAGCCCAGTACTTCTGTTTTTGCTTGTTTTCATTTCCGCCCACAGCCATCCCATTTTGAAACACTAGTTACCAAGTTTTCACAAACAGAATATGTGGCCTGGTTGCTCCCACGGACAGTTATCTAGGAAGTGTTGATCTGCGCACTTTTGACGCCTGATATTTGTGATGTATCAAGAAGGCATGACTGTGGCAAATCATTTGTCTGTTCCATACTGTGTATCAAACAACCAATGCTTTGCACTTTGTTTAGTGCTCTGCGGCAGTGAAGGAACTAGTACAGTGTTCTTACGGGTAGAAGAAAAGGCCAGATTTTTCCCTCTTACAATTCTTCCCTAAGCTGTGAAGCCGAGCAAAACACTCTTATGGCATCCCACCATTCCAATGCATCACAGAGCAGGGCAGTTTTGTTTGTCAGCGATCACATTCACAGAGACATTGATCAAGGAGAACAGTCAGTCACAAAGGCACTCACTCCAGTTGCCTGATTAAGGTGAACACTTTCAGCTTTTTATTTCTGCTTCATCATAGGCACTAAACACTGTGCTCCAATGGGCCAGTTCGTGTGATTGTGAAGCGAAAAACAAAACAACTAGCACAAAACAAAAAGCTTAACAAAACAAGTGCACATGCAAACACATGTATTGGCAATCCTAACACATGTATTGGCAATCCTACTTCTCAGGTAGTTTTGATTACCACAATTTATTCCTCTTCTAATAAATAATCACAAAATCTATCTGAAATAACAGAAGGGTCTTACATGTTATGCCACTGTCTTGTTGAAAAGCTGTGATCAAGTTGCTGAGGGCACTGACGATGTTGTTCAACTCCCCCTTTTCTGTCAGACTCCTGCAAAAGTTAATCACTGTCAGATGGTTATCTGTTCATCAACAAATACTTGCAGAGACTGAACAGAGAGAGTCGATCAGTCAGTGAAACAGCATTTGAGTGTGCTCATATTTGCCTATTGTATACTTCTGACCTTATGTCTTCTCTGTGTGTACACTGCTCAAATGATTTCAAAAGAATTTCTCTACAGGTTGGGGTGGAGCAGGGGGTGGGGATGGGGATGGGGGGTAGGGAAACATTACAGGAAGAAAATTCTCTAGTTTTATCACATTCAAGTCTGCCGCAGGTCTGAACTATCGATGACATATCTACATAGAAGTAGAATTCTTCCCTACCCAAAATCATTCCCTACCCAAAATCATTCAACGAGGTACAATGGCAGGCAAACATTCCAGAGTGAAACCAAACATCACACAATGCAAGGGACAGAAGGTTACGATACCTCTGCCCCGTTCCTCATGACTCAGTACAGAGACTTGTGGACTTCCCTGCTTGCCAGATACACCCTACAACCTACTGTCAGCATGGGACAATAAACGAGTATGAATATATAACTTCACAGGTACACACGCATGCACGCACGCACACACTTAAAAAAAGAAAAAATTGATATAATTTTTCTGTAGCTTGATTAGCAATGAAGAAAAGCTACAAATGTTGTTTTGAATACCTTGAGATAACGCATGACAAGAAACAGATCACTGTGTCACTGACAATTTTCATGTCTTACTTTTTCCTAACACATTTTTCTATTCATTTGTTAATGTAGAACAGAAATACTGAATCAGTGAATGACAATCTCCTACAAGCAGAAAACAATAACAACAACAAGCCGCTCCACACAGAATATTACCTTTTGGTGATTGGCTGCTTGCACAAAGGACATGGCACCGATCTCTTCTTCCCTAAAAACTCTGTGAGGCAAAAGCTGGCAAAAAACAATTTGAATTATTACAAACAAAAGCTGGAGCACCTAAAACCAAACCAATTCTAATGGCCTGACAAAATTTTCAACACTTTTATCAAAGTAGTCTGTACCAGGAAAAAAAAAAAAAAAAAAAAAAGAAATAACAGTCAGTACCAGAAAGAAAAAAAAATTTAATTAATACCTCTTGCTTGAATTGTACTTTCTTAAGAATTACTACAGTCACTACATATAAAATCAGACTGTGAAATAAGAAAAAAGCACTTTTAATCTATGAATTAGATATTCATTCACTCACTACATGCAGAGTCCAGTCAACATGAGTTCTGATAACATGACCCAGTATGTGAAGGCAAATTTTGTATTCCCAACCAAAATATCAATGCAAATATTTTGCTGTAACACACAAGCTTCAATTTATGAGGAAAAATAATCTCTCTCTCTCTGCATTTAGAGAAAAAGACAAAAAAAGAATAAAAGGAATAAATTACTGCTTTTATGATGAAAAATCCATTATTTCAACTAATGACCAATAAACACCTACTG
Organism: Conus betulinus; assembly: GCA_016801955.1. Taxonomy (NCBI): domain Eukaryota; kingdom Metazoa; phylum Mollusca; class Gastropoda; order Neogastropoda; family Conidae; genus Conus; species Conus betulinus. Next base: position 893,255 of record JADBJO010000097.1, on the reverse strand, counting down.
GAAAGCAGCCCAGGTGGAAATACAGAAAAATCTGTTCTGATAAACGACTCTCCTGGTATAAAGCAAAAGGCAATACTTAGGAGAAAAAAAAAAAGGACAGTTCCCCCGCCATGTAATTTTCTACAGGTCAGCACAACTCTGTCTAAATTTTCGGCATCATGATTTACTGATTTTTCTCGGATTGCAGACATCTGTCTTTTAAACTTATCAGTACTAATGATATCCCTCTGGGATAAGTTGATTTTTAAAATTCAAGACATGTTGTACTTTGTGAGAAAAAATGCTTATGCCACAGACTTAGACAGTTAGAGCCTAAACGACATATGACTGAGTACAGTGCTTAACAGTGTACCCTCCATGAAAAAAAATCTCAAGCATGCACACACACACACGCACACACACACACACACACACACACACACACACACACACACACACACACACACACACACACACACACACGCTCTCACTCACACTCACGAAAGTCAGCATGATCCGCACACACACACACACACAAATCTATCAAAAATGGAGTGAGCCAGCAGACTACAATAATTTATGCCATAAAACATGTCTCTCTAAAATATGGTGATGAACAATTCTTCATCTGTTCACATTTTGTTCCACACTCTTTCCCAATCCACCATTTCACCACTGTAACAGTCACAGTCACACTCATCCACACTAAATCATCCTTCCACACAAAAGCTCCATCCCCCCATTTGTTTTAAACCAAAACACAATGAATAACACTGTAAACAGTAAAAAAAGAAACTAGTCTTTGAATCTGCACTCTTCCACATTAACCACATGTAGCAAAAGCAACATATGTGCACACACACCTCCACCACCACCTCATTCAGCCCACATGATCTCAAGATCTTTTTCTTCAATGTAATGACAAAAAGACAATTCCTAGATTATCCTGATTAAAGCGAATTACACAAGTCAGTAACTGTTTTTTTTTTTCTTACCTGCAAAAATAATGTTCACATTTTGTGGCGACAGGATGTTTCATTAACTCCAAGCTGATCAAAAGAAAGAAAACAATCATAACATAATTTAAACATAATATAAACATAAGTTGTGCAGCTGTTTAAAGTAAAGTGAACTGTTACACTACACCATAAATAATACTGAGGGTAGACTGAAATAATTTTAAAAATATGCAAATCTTAACATAATTTGTTTCTAACAATAAAAACAAAAACAAAACAAAAAAAAAATTCCAATAGAAAATGTTGGTGTGATAGGAAAAGAACAACAGGAAAATCATGAAACCCCTAAAATAAAAATTAGTTGAGTAACTGACACTATTAAAAGAAAACTAAAGAAAGAAACTCATTTGTATTACACTGTACAGCACAAGTGTTTACACACACACACACACACACACACACACACACACACACACACACACACACACACACACACACACACACACACACACACACACACACACACACACCACACACACACACACACACACACACACACACACACACACACACACACACACACACACACACACACACACACACACACCAGAGCAACCATCTACCCCCAGATTCTGCCTACCTGTTCTTTCTACACCATTACAAAGGAATGAGGTACAACAGTATTGAGTGTGTGCAAATGTGTACATACTATGAATGACAGACCGACTAAGCTATAACCATATATATGGGTTTACCAACAAGAGTAGTTGTAGTTGTGTCTGTAGGTTCAAGAATACCTGAACATATGCAAGCACATGAATAGATCTATGTCATTGTCAGTATTCATCCCTAACATTTATGGCTTACATCTGAGCACTGTTTCAGTTCAAGCTATGTCATTATTGGACAGTCTACAAGTGCAAACATCAAACAGACTGTCTCTATACTATGTAAGACAATCATTAATATTTTACAGTGTTTCTGTCATATCAATAACAATGATAATGATAATAATAACAAATTGTAAAGATACTTATAGCATGGCACCTGACAAACAAGTTTTCCACGCTATACAATGTTACCAGATCAAAAGCTAAAAAAAAACCCATTGAAAATGAATAATGATTTAAACCATTCTTTTAATGAATTAAAGACAAACAGAGACATAGAGACAGAAAGAAGAGAGAAAGGGAGATTCAGACAGAGGACAAGAGACTCAGACTTTTTACTGTTTTGAAAGAGATTTATATTATGCATCTCTTAATTAATCAGGGAAAGGGGAATCTTGGGTAACCTGACCAAGCACTCAGTGAATACTTTCTGTCAAATGTCACTGTCAGAGAGACTCAGAGTCTAGATGCGAGACTCTTTAGTTAGAGTTTGCTTTCCAGTTCAAATGAACTGGAAAGAACTGAATGAAAACCAACAAACTTGGTTATTGACATGAGAAATTATTATCATTAAATTCTTTAAGAGAGAATTTAATTCCCAGGTATACCTTCTTCGAAAGCATGGAGAGCTAGGATACACTTACTCCCCCTCTCCAACTTTTAACCAGATATGTGACATTCCATTAACTTCTGTTTTATTTTGTTCAGTAATACAGTTCAAAACTGTACAGGTAAATCTTCAAGAACTGCTGTCACACAAACTACCGAAAATTCATTTAGAATCATTACTATAGCAGAGTGATTAACTGATGGAATAAATGAAAAGAATTGTACATATAAATGTGTAGTATGTGCAATATGACAATCATTAAAATCAATCAGTGTTTATTTGGTCCATCTCTTCATATTTATCACACAGAAATCAATCAATATGTGTACTCTTTGATAAATGTATGGTCTGAGCTTGTCAGTCTATGATAGCAATATGTGAACCATTTAGCAGGTAAATACTGACTGGTAATAGTGGTAGAGCACATTATTACAATTCTTTTCACATGCAGAACTTTTCAAACCTTTAGCACTGAAAATTGACTTTGCTTGCATCTTCAAACATCTGGTAGTGGTAGCAAGCAAACTACACTTACCAAACTGAAGCAACTGACTGAGCAGCGTTCTTTATTATATCAAATTATAATATTATTCTTGCATTGTGGATTTATTTGCTGTGAAGTCTCTATCTTAAACATTTTCAACATCAGTCAATGTAATGAATATGTTTGAAATCGTAAGTCCAGTAGTAACCTAAGCCTGAAAAGTGAAAGCATTTTTAACTTTGGTAAAACTTTTATGATGCCTCGCTTTCCATTAAGGACAAAAGTTTATATCCAAATTTCTGCAGTGGTTAAGGTCAACATCAGTTAATCAATTTTGTGTATATGATTTGGATTCTGGTATGATCAATGGATCAAACAAATGTGTAATGATAAAGGACTGCACAAAAAGCTTAATCGACTGCCAAAATTTTGTCAGATTGTACACAAGACATGCACCTCATATTTTCATAAATTCTGTTGAAAAACATTTAAAGGTGAATACTTTGAATAAATTATTAATAAACCCATCATGAAAATTCCAAAGGTGCCAAACCAAACCTTGCATTCAGATTTGTAGAAAATATGCTTTTGAAAGAGGAGGCATGCTAAAAACCTTTTGCAGTTTGTTGACCATGACTGTAAACATCACCCCAGTTTCAAATACACTTGCAACAAGTGTGAAACATTGCTCTTCTTCCAAATATCAAATACAATAATATGAATCATATACAGTGCTTGTGCTGAACATGAGAGAGATGGAGAAGGAAAGACAGTCTTTTTACCAGATAGAACATTCGAGGTTCTCTCTGCATCAGTCCGATTAATTCTTGTATCCTCTCAACAGCCATTTCAAACTGATCAAAATTTATCTTCTCATATGCGCTAAAATCATTACACAACACGAAAATTGTCTTTCCCGCGAGCTGTTGCTCGGGAGTTCGAAAACTGT
>JADBJO010000097.1:879384-884384 GCA_016801955.1 Conus betulinus | reverse complement strand
TTTCACCGTCACACCATCCTGGAGATCCCAGACGAAGTAATGCTGGCATTACAATTTCAAATAAAAGAAAATGATACTACAAGTGGTTTTGATTATGAGGCTTATATGCACAGGGACGTTCCAGAACAAAGCATGAATTTTTTTTCTCCCAAAGTTATTATTGTATGAACTTTGAGCTGACTTTTATAAAGCATCAATTCAACAGAAATACACGGGTCATCAATCCACATACGTCAGTCTAGTGAACTGTGGAATGCAGTTATGTGTGGGCTACACACTGCTAACAGAGTTCTGTTTGGGCATGTAGGATCGATGTATTATGCAGAAAGTTGTAATTCAAGTGATGTTTATCCTCCTAAAGTATTACATTGTCAGCATGACCTATGTTCATTATCTGCCTTGTTATCTATGGAAAAGACGGCAATTCACAGCCAGTGGTTCTGCGGCATCAGTGTTACTAGCAACTCGTCGTTAATTAAACTTACGGACTTCAGGTTAAGTTAGAGTAGTGGACACGTAAGAGTAAATGCTTGATTTGTCTGTTTTACAAGTGTAGAGCGTTCACCATACCTTTGAAATTTGGAGAACTTGGCTTTCCCTGTGTGTAAGCCATATTCTGATTGCCAGTGTCAAATCTTTATTCCCTTTACAAGCACTATGAGTGCTGGTGCAATTTTTTTTTTTTTAGCCTTTTCAACCATTATTACAGTACCTAAACAGAATTTTACTCTTCTGAACCATCACGAATGTTAGTGAAGGTATTTTTCTGTCACATTTTCCATGCCCACTTATGTGGTATTACTCCAATGCCGCTTATTCCAGCTTATCCGTACATACGCAGCTTTTTCCTTCTGCAGTTTCACCACGCAGTGCACAGGGACAAATCAATACCAAGTTATCCTGTAGCAACCCAACAGAGCAGACACTGCACTGCTGCCGGTCGCTTTGCTGACGTTCACTGGTGCCTGTTTTAATCCATCGTAAGCGAGACACCCATTCATTATGCTCCCTGCTGATGACCATAATTGCTTAGTCACACAGGCAGTGGGACTTAGTCTCCCCCTCCAGAGAGTGTCACCATGTCCTTCCAACAACAGTCCCCATGAAACTGCCAACACCAAAGGATTTGACATGAACTTACCACGGGCATGGACGTCTGCTTCACAACTGTGGGTCACCACGAGAGCAGAGCATGAAGAGCCTCAGAACATCAGACTTAAGTTGTTTTTGTGTTTGTTCCAAGCTCGTGCTCTTGTATGATGGATAGATAGGTCACAGGGTCTTTCACCTGAGTCTATTTTAATTTTCCACAGGGTCTTTCACCTGAGTCTATTTCATTTTCCACAGGGTCTTTCACCTGGGAAGATTTCAATTTCCACAGGTAGATTTTATGTAACACAATCTACAAATTCAACTTATGTGGTGGAACCAGCTCGGCTGCTCCTTGTCCTGGGCACATGAGTATGGGTTGCAGGGCAGAGCTTACAGTGGTTGGCTTGATGGGATCAGCAAAGGTGTCTGCATTTGTGTTGGGAATGGGGGGTGTGGATGTGACTGAGACTCTACATGTGGGACTGGACTGGGGAACCCTCTGGGAATGTGAATTGTCGGTTTCTTTCACCTGAGTCTGTACTTGGTTCCAGTACACCAGGGTCGTTGGATCCCTCAAGCAGAAACCCTCTGGGAATGGTGACCTGCATGGATCAAGTGGTTAGTTCGTAGCCAGTCGATATTTTCCTTCTTTCGTAGTCAGTCGTGGTGATGGTGTCTTTTTTGTTGTTCTCCCTCCAAGGTAGTCGTCAGGGCTGTTGGACGGCACTCTTTGTGCTGAGTGGCGATGGTCCTGGCTCGCGTGAGGACGACTCAGAAAACGTGCTGGGCAGGTAACGAGAATGATTCCTTCATTGATGGAGCTGAAACTGAAGCACGACAGTAGTCGCCCAGCCACTGCGCGAATATCCATGTCCACTCTGCGCTCGTGAGGAACACGCCCAGCACGCCCTTTCCCAAAAGGAGGGCCCTGGTGGTTGTGCAGGCCACAGTGAGGTCGCAGAATGGCAGCGCCTTATCGCCGAAGTGCCCCACAGCTTCAAGACCCATCCCACGGCGACAAGAGCGTCGTCACTGCTGTGAGGAAGGTAGGCTGTGCCGCCTTACAACTATCTGCAATCTATGCGCCTTCTGCTGGCAGAGCTACGTCCCAGCTGGAATGATGAAAAAAAAAAAAAGCAGTCTTAAGTGCATAGACGTTTTATGTCCTGAGAAGTATGTGCTCCAATGCCTTTTTCATACGTGGTCATTCTTATGCTGACTGTTATCTGGGGATTTTGCGTGCTTTTTTTTTTTTTTTTTTTTTTTTTTTTTCTGTTGTTTGCAGTGCCTACAGAAGACATATTTGCCAAAAAATTGTTTGTTTTGTATTCTGCAACAAATAAGTGATATTTCACTCCTTGGTTTGTGTGTTTATTTGTATTTGGGGGTTAATGCTTTTGATAAATTGCTATAGTTTAGTTTTTGTTCCACTATATTGGCGTAAAAGACGAACGCCCGTTCGCCTTTGGTAGCAGTTTGTTTGGATTTGGGATTGATCACCCAGAATGGAACTGCAACTTCACTTGATCTTCTTTGAGAACAAGAGGCAAACCTTCAAAGGGACTATGCAGTGTGGTTAAGTTAACTTTCGCGATGTTTAGCAAACTGTGCTGAAGATAACTTTTCATTGCTACACTTTTGTTTGTATTGTCAGTTTATGATCAGTGTCATTTCGCTGTCGACTGCTGTGAATCATTGTATTGTTTTCGTCTGGTGAGAAACCCAATATGGCAAGTAAGGAGAGCCATACTACTGTCATGAAAAGAGATCAAAGACAGTCGATGGTGGCATATGTTAAACAAGAATGCCTGAAACACCCAAATCCCAAGTGTTTGAGTGATATGTTGGATATACACTTAGACCCAACCAAATCCATTGATGACTATGAATCTATCCAGTGGCTGAAATGGCTCATGGCTGGCGGACCAGAGTTTGATCTGTTTGCAAAAAAAGGCAAGTGTGACTGATGTTTACAAATAATGTTGAAAATGATGAACTTGGTATATTATGAAGGTAGTCCTTTTTTCGTTGTTTGTTTTTTTTTTTTTTTTACATTTGTTTGTAAACTTCAAGGAGGTTCTTTTTCGTTAAAGAAGCTACAACTGGGTAGGAACACCCAGGCTTGTCATGCTTAGGTATGCCCAACATTTTCTGTTTGATATTAAAGAATATATGGGAGGGAGTATTAAAACAAATCTTTGCTTCTGTCTGAACTCCTCACCTATAGTGACTTTGTAAGACAAAAATAATAGCAGATATACACACACACACACACACACACACACACACACACACACACACACACACACACACACACACCCCCTACAACTCGTACAATTCTCAAGGCAGTTGAATGCATTCTTTAATTTTGTAAATCATTATAGTACAGTCTTTATTTTATTTTTTTTTTTTTTTTTTTTGCTAATCTTGCCTGAAAAGACTTCCAACATTTATGGGTTTTGGTCAGTTCAAGACAGAGGATGCTGTCACATCATTATCTTCTTCATCTTCTCCTTTTTATCCATAGAGCAGCCTCCATCAGTGAGTTCATGATTCAGCACTGCTTTTTGGAGGTCTGCACCATTATCATTCAGGGTGCTGAGAAAAGAAAAAATTTCAAAAGCTTAATGTACTCTGTTTTATAAAGTATGTGTAGATGTACAAGAGCAGTTAAACTAGAATAGGCTAAGCTTGAATTTAGATGTTTCTTATTACTTTTTTTCTTTGTTGTGAGCATTCACAAACAACAGTTGATTTTCCTTGGATGCTCAGTTACTTTGAAACATATTTTCACTTTTCTCTCAGTTGTTTTTTTTTTTTTCCTTCAAAGAAAAACAATGTAACTGTTCTAGAAATGCCTATAGTTGCAATTAAACATGCAAGATGGCATATTTCAACCAGTTTTGCCATGATGAATGACAAAAAGATGTCTTTAAAAAGGAAGTTATTCATAGGGTTTTGACACAACGGGAGGCCCGTGTCCGTAATTGTCATCCGATAAGTGAAGAACTGTTCTCTTTTTTTAACTTTCTGTTAACTGAAACGAAAATAAGATTACATAACTTAGTCATTGGAAGAATATATAAATATAGTAATTTTTAGTTTATTGAATATTGATCACTATATCACATTATCAGGAACACAGCTACAATTCTGTATTCAAAATCAGCCCTCTGAAAGTGATAGGGAGAAAAAGGAAAAAGAAAACGTCAACAGGATTCAGGAAAAACTTTTTTCCATGTCTTTGGCACCATACCTGACAGGTGTGCAGGCCAGGTTGATTTTTTTTTTTTTTTTTTACAGTAGACTGTATCACTCGTGGCAGGAGGCAAGAATCAAGTTAACTGATGAATAATTGTGCAGTGTTAAGAGACTGTTTGCAAAGTAGAAGACCGAAATGTTTGTAAGCTACTTGTTCCAGGGATTGGTGTGTTTTGCTGGGACCATAGTTCAGTTGGTAGAGTGTTGGGCACATGATCATGCAAATCTTAAGTAAATGTTAGCGAACCGCCCAAAAAGAAGAAGGTATGTTTTAGATTTCCACCTGCAGTCATCTCACTTCACAACTAGATCTAACATGATCATGGGTTTTGCAGGCTCGAATCTCTGCTGTCTATTTTGGTGCAGGTAGATTTTCAGTCAGAGTTAACATTAGGTGTGACTCCATTTCCTGAAAAGTTCTTCAAATGAGACTAGTTTATACATGAAGAGTCTGTGTGTGAATGCATGCTTAACATCTTGCACACAATTAAAATTCCTTCACCAGTTTTGAAAGAGAAGGCCGGTTTGGTTGTTAGTTATCTATTGATGACACATATTGACATCGCATGCACCCTCTGTAGAAATCAAAAGAGTGGAAATGAATTTGATTAATGCCAGCTCTTCACTCACTTGGCTCTACCGAGGCA
>JADBJO010000097.1:854384-876884 GCA_016801955.1 Conus betulinus | reverse complement strand
ACTTTTAAACAGAATTATTTATCGCTTGGAAGTGTATTTCAAACAGCAATTTTAAGTTCAGTTCATTCTTTCAGCTTTAAATCTTTCTATGCCAACTATCGCCAAGCTTCAAACAGTTGAAAACCAGCTGTGCAGCAGACCTACTGTGGGGCACAAGACTTACAAGGTTTGCACTCAAACCACTAAAACTATTGTGATCATTTAAACACCATTGTAAAAGGACTACTAGTACAAAACATATTTATCCCATTAACTACAGGTATATGAGGAAACCTGAATGGAAGTTATTCACACAAACAAAAACTGGATCACTGCATGTTCATGGTGCCAAGGAGTGACTGATGTTCTGACTGCAGTACCCATGTGGCAACTGTGGCATTGAAAAGATTATTCTGCTTGTAGTATGAGATTTGAATTAGATTTAAGCGGGGGGGGTAGGGGGGGGGGGGGGGGGAAGCAATATTCTGCATAGTGCACACGTTTGACATGATATCTAATGGAAATGGCATACAGACGAACTTCTCGTCCATTTTTACCATAAGATAGGCTGCTTTGTTATTCATTATTTAGAATCTTCCTCTGCTTTTCTGAAAAGCTGGCTCTAAAAACTTGAGTGGATCACTGGTAAGATCTTTTGTTTCAAGGCATCTTTGGGGGCCAGAATAGCTCAGTTGGTAGAGCACCGGACTCATAATCAAGGGCTGTGGGTTCAAATCTCCGCCGGGCCATTTCCGTACAGGGGGATTTTTACCTCGGAGTTACATTAGCTCTGACTCCATTTCCCATACAGTTCCTCAAATGAGACTATAAACCAAGGTTCCGTGTGTGAACGCATGCATAACATCTTGCACACACGTAAAATCCCATCACCAACTTTCAGAAGAGAAGGCCAGTTTGGCTATTGGTATGGATGACACGTTACACATAGCATGCACCTTCCCCAAAGGTGGAGTATGGTTGCCTTAATGGCGGGATAAAATACACACAGAACTCCACTCCCTTTGTTGGGTAGATGGGATTTATACTTGTCTGTCCATATAGGGAGTGTCCACAGGAGTATCAGCCTGCGTACGCAGAAGAAGAGGAAGGCATCTTAAATTTCAGCCAGCATGTCTAAAACTTTTACAGTATTTGCTTTCTGTTTATGCTTCTCTGGAGCTGACTTCCATGTCAATCAAGAATGCCATGTCTTGCAGCAATGGGCACGTTTAATTATCTTCTATGTATTGTTTGATTCGTTTTCTTTCACACCATGGTTTGTCATATCTTTGACACAACATTATTCGAGAGAAGATCTGGGATAGTCAAGTAAATCCACCACATCAGTGACAGTTTAAAAAAAAATTCTGGATGGATGATTTTAAAATGAAAGTTACACATTATATGTTTGCTTCTTCAAACTGTTTGAAAGATTGATCATAATGATTTTTTAATCATCTTAAGAACTTGACATTTCTCCCACATTAATCAGTGAATTTGATACATTTTCATCAGTCAAAGAAACAGACATACACTTTGCCATATGTCATTACTGAGAGCTTTGTTGACATATTTCCTTTGGGGGGGGGGGGGGGGGGGGGGGGGGGGGGGGGGGGGGCTTCTTCAAAAGCTTACCCACCCCCTATTCTTTCACTTCTTAAGTAATACTTGGTGCTGTAATTTGTTGTATTTTGTATGAGACTGTATTTGCAATTATAGATGCAACAGATTTTCATGAGTTGATAAAACTGATAAGCTTATTAATTAGTGTAGTAGTATTATTGCTGACATTTAGGGCTTTTTTTCATTGACAATTTAGAGAGTTGTTAAAATCTAAAGAAAAAATTGTTTACATATTCATGTGCGTTGTCCCATGGAAATGCCAGGGGCTCTTTCATTATAAATTGAATTCTTGCTTCCTGGAAATCCTGTACTAGTAACAAATTTCCCGTTTTCTATTCCCGTCATTCAATTTATGTATTGTTTATTCGTTTGTTTGACTGTCATCCACTGTCTTTCTGGTCCATTTAACTGTCATTACTTTACAAAATAATTTCTTTCTTTCTTTCTTTCTGCGTATGCAAGCTAATACTCCTGTGGACACTGCCTGTATAGACAGGCAGTGGAGTTTTGTGTGTTTGACCATTTTTCATCCTGCTATTAAGGCAGCCATACTCCATCTTCAAATCATTTCTGATTTTCCTTATGTAGAATTTACAGCATGGTAGGCTTTGTTTTTGTTTGTTTGTTTGTTTGTTTTTTGTATTGTGATCTAGTGATTAGGTACTTTAACTGTACTCACTGTCCAGAGAGGAGAAACGCTGTCTGTTCTACAGCATATGCCCATGGCCTTTTTTGAAATGTATTTTTGGGCACTAGTATGATATTTGCCATCACTATTATGATGATGATGATGATGATGATGATGATGATGATGATTACTATTACTATTGTTGTTGTTGTTATTATTATGTGCATTTTGTGTGTGTGAAATCTGGGGTATGAATCAAAGAGGACAGAGGGATGATGGTGGTGGTGGTCCTCATGGCCCACTTTAGTTTTATCTTCTTCTTCCTCAGCGTTCCAGTATCTGGTAGCGTGTGAACTCGTTTTACCTTGGGATACTCACACTGTACTCAGAGTATGGTCAGTTCACTCTGACTTCGTTGAGTGCAAAAATTTGTGGAAAGAGGTTGTGGAAAAAGATAGATAAAAGATATGGTAGACAGAATGGACAGTAGACAACAGCACAGCAAAGGAGGAGACCGAGTTACTGAGAGCAAAAGGAAAAGGGGACGTTACTAGCACAGAATGTCCAAGGAGGGGGAACTATTTGTACAAAAGACCCCCCCCCCCCCCCCCCCCCCCCCCCCTGTGGGCCCACTTTTATCAGATTTGAAGGTCAGTAGATTTGTTATCATGTTACTAATGAAGTAAATGGTCATTTATTTCACAGCTTTTTCCAGGACAGGACTTCTTTTACCTGAGCAATGAAGCCCTGAAAAGACCCTGTGTGGGGGCAACGACGACAATAATAGATAAATAAGAAAATTATGATTGACATTTTTAGCACTTTTTTGCTTTTACAGTTGCCAAGTGAATAAAACTTGATACTAAAGCTGCTCAACTGTGATAAAGTATGCATACTTTCATCAGTGTCCAATAACATGTGGGCAAAAGATATCAGTTTTATGATTAACTATGACATGAAAGCATCTGGGATAACTTGAATGCAACATATTATACTTAAAACCCTATTAGCAAAGCCCAATTAATAAGAGAAAATGACCAAAATTTGTCAGGCTAAAACATCCAAGATCTGTTGAATGCAAGATGTTATGATACTTATCCTATTGGTATTGACAAAGCCAGTTAATAAACCAAAAGAATTAGTAAACTGAAATGGACAGTATGATTACAGTGTTAACACTGTGTGCATGTGTGTGTACGTGTGTGCGTGCATGCGCACATGTGTGTGTGTGTGTGTGTGTGTGTGTGTGTGTGTGTGTGTGTGTGTGTGTGTGTGTGTGTGTTGGTAATTCGGCAGGCTATTATCACTTAAAACAGATCTTCTAAGGAAGGCCACATTCTGAAGACAGCAGAATTCTTGTAGTAGCAGAAGGTAGCACAGACAGGCAGGCTGAGCACTCTTGCTGTGAATTAACCACAAATAATGACAATGGTGTTTGATGAAAGTCCTGTGCATTGGCAAATACATGTGTCTCTGGGCTTGCAATCTTCCATGGCTGTGGGCAAGGCTGTTGTCATGCAAGCTAGTACTATGTCTAATAGGTTACATAATATAGTCAATCTTCAGCACATCCCCTTGTTTTTGTTTTTTAAATTTGTTCAAAATCAGTCAAGAAAAAACAGGTCTTTAAAGCAGAGTGTATGATCGACTGTCCACATAATCACCAATTTAGAAACCTCTCAGTGTGTTGCTTGTGTGTAAGTGTGAGGAAGGTGGTGGTGGTGGTGTTACTGGAGTTCAGTTCTTTTATCAGTATGGGTTGAGACATGACCAACAGGATGTTCACCTTTGGTTCAGTCAAGGAGAAGTGGGAGTGGGATTTATGGGGGAGTTGGCCTTGTGAAAAGAGGATCTTAGGTCTTTTCGGATTTCCTTTAATGCTACAGGTTTTCTTTTATAATTGTATGATATTAGTATTCTGTAAGAACAACAACAAATTGTTAGATGTATTGTCTAGTCAGAGTGTGTGTGTGTGTGTGTGTGTGTGTGTGTGTGTGTGTGTGTGTGTGTGTGTGTGTGTGTGTGTGTGAGAGAGAGAGAGAGAGAGTCCTTTATAAACATAAACACTATTGATTGATGTGAGAAACAAAAACGTTGTCCTTTAACAACCAGGCTTTCAGTCCAACAAAAAGCTGTCCTGTGATATGGGTGTATAAACAAATGGGCATATACTCACCAGCATGTGCGCTTGCACACGCACACGCATAAACACACACACACACACACACACACACACACACACACACACACACACACACACACACACACACACACACGCACACACGCACACACACACAGAGGCATGCATATACATATGCATGCACACACACTTGTAACCAACATTTTATGAATACACACAGTGATACAGCTTTCCTTTTGTAATTTGTAATCCCTGCTGTCATAATGAAAAGGATAACATCCAACAACTTCAACTATTAAAACTCACCAGAATCACTCTGGAAAAGGTAATGAAAAGTCAGTGTTCATATCATTTAGAGAGAGGGGTCTGCACACAACATTATAGGGTGGTCGATTGATTGGCAGTACAGAAATGTTAAAATGCTCTTGGAGAAATTGTAATATAGCTTGTTTCGTACACTCTAAAAGTGGCTAGATCACATTCAGCAGAAAACAAGTGGCCAAACTGACAGATGGAAGTGTAGGCGTTGTGGGGGGGGGGGGGGGGGGGGGGGGGGGGCGGGGGGGGAGGGGGGGGGGTGTGGTGAACAACTTGATTGAAAAACAGGTTAAGAAACTGTCAAGCTTTTTTTAAAAAAAAACAAAACAAAACAATTTACTAGAAGCAAGACGTAGACTTCAGATAGGTCATGAAGGCAGAACAGAGAGGGGGGTCATTCTACAGAGCTTGCATTACAGTGTAAAAGATATGAATTGTCAGAGAGTTTTTGGTTATTGTGAAGAGGTAATCGTACAGATGAGTCGTTAACGGAGATTTCACTGTTATATCATTAATGAGTACAAAAATTTTCTTGTACACTGTTAAAGAAAGATTTTGAAAAATATAAGAACATATCTGATTTGTATTAAAACGAATTTGTTACTGATGGTTTCTAGTCTTAGAAGATTTGTGATAATCCATATAATTCATTCTTTCAAATCAGTTTCCTGTTAGAAAAAATAAGTCCTCAGTGGTGTGAAGATGGTGTGGACAACCACCTTTGGGGTCTATGTGTATATGTGTGTGTGTGTGTGTGTGTGTGTGTGTGTGTGTGTGTGTGTGTGTGTGTGTGTGTGTGTGTATGTGTGTGTGTGTGTGTAGAGGAAAATTAGGGTTTCCATGAAGTATACATTTATTTCAAATCAATTTTCGGTTTTGGAGACCAGTTCATCAATGATCCATGGCCTGCAGGTACCAAAAATGACAGTTCCCATATGGCATATCATTTATTCTTTCAAATCGATTTTCAGTGCGAGAATACGACTCGTCAGTGATGTGTGGTCTGGTGTGGACAACCAACTTTGTGGCCTACCGATGCAGAACGTGTGCCATCTCTCCCTGTATGTCGCTATGCGCCGACTGCTTCATGGCAGGCAACCACGAGGGCCATGATTACAACATGTTCCGCAGCCAGGCAGGGGGAGCCTGTGACTGTGGAGATTCCAATGTCATGAATCCTGCAGGGTAAGACAGGCACTCCTGTACATGGGCCATTGTGTGTCAGTGAGTCTGTGTGTTTCCGTGTACATACATACAGTATGAATGTGGGTGGTAATTTTTGTTTGTTGTGTTTTTGGAGGGGGGAGGGTGTGTATGTCTACATTGGTAAATTCTGTAGTTTAATACATTTGTGTATTTGTTTGTGATCACTGACAGATTTGTATGTGTGTGTGCGTGCATGTGTGCTTGTGTGTGTGTGTGCGTGTATATTTATCTACATGGGTGTACATTTGTAGATCTGTTAAACTTTTTTATGTGCACATGTTGGTGAGGAAGGTAAAAAAATTACACATTTATGCTTACTACAATACATATGGCTGAATACACTGTATCTGATGCTACAGGTTTTGTCCGCGTCATGGTCCAGACAACCAACAGTCAGCCATCAGTCCCCCAGTGGAGCTGTTGGCTGTGTCTCAAGCCATGATGCCCCGAATCTTCATGAGGTTCCTCTTCTATCTCAGAGACACGTCCGATCCAGGTACTGTTGAGGACTGTAGTGTCCTGTCCTGTCTTGTCCTGTCAGTGGGAGTCATCACACCCAGCCACTTGCTATATTGTATTTAGCATGAATGTTTTTAGGACGTTTTTAATACAATATGGAGTACTTTACAATTCAAAAAAAAAGAAATTTGGGGTTTTGATTTTAATATTCATGTGTAATTCTGATGACAGCGTTCTTCCCAATAGAGAGACGCTATCTTTCATAAGGTGGATATGCACTGCCATTTCTTCCTTGAAGTTACATTTTGTTATTTACTTTATGTGTAAATGTAGGATTCCTTAGAAGTTTTGAAAATAAGTAAAAACAAAGTCAATTTCATTTTATGATTTTAGCTTCCACTTCGTATTCCATGAACTTGACGGAGGCTGAACAGTACTTAGCATTTCTCCAGTCGCTGAGCGACATGGGTGCTGCAATGCGACGCATCATGACCCAAGCTTTAGTGGACTCTACTCAGTACCAGTCACTCCAGAAAGGTGAAGCTATTCATTCCTGATTCGTTCTCAACACATTTGTTTTTACCAGCATGTAGAGTAGAGTGTCTGAAGATGTAACATTTACTTTTCTTTTTAATATTTGTAATTTCTGAAGATAATGCAATTCAGGTATCAAGATGAATTTTATGTGATCTTTTGTGCGGAGAATTTGTCTTGACTTGTGCGAGAGAAGGAACATATTTTGAAAAATCTTTCCATCACTTCAGAATTGCTGGTTGTGGTACTCCTGCTGTGGAGGTGTTGCATCCTTACCAGCAGTCAATTCATATTTCAGTGTTCCCTAGGGTAGAGAGTCCATTAGTTTGCACAGCAAAAGGTCCATATTTTGGTTCTTCTTATGTGAAGAGTATACCTTTTGTAGAAAAGGGTGTCAGACTTTTGGTATTCCATATGTGAAAATGTGTGATCTGTGTGTGTGTGTGTGTGTGTGTGTGTGTGTGTGTGTGTGTGTGTGTGTGTGTTTTGAAGAATGTTTATATTTTGTGGTGTTTTACTATGTGAAGAGTGTGCCCTGTATTGTGCAAAAGATTCATTTGATATTCTCTAGTGCCGAATATCCTCTAGTTTTTGCAGGAGAAGGTTCATGGTTTTGTTTTTTCTTATCTAAATAATCTGCTTTGTGTGTGTGTGTGTTTTTTTTTTTATTAAAAAAAAATTTTTTTTTGCAGGAGAAGGTTCTTTCCTTGGTTGAAACTTGTGTTTTGTTTTGTTCGGGAAAACAGTTCTTATTTTGTGTTTCTGGTGTGAAGAATGTCCTTTGTGTGGTTCAGAAGAGGGTTTGTGTTTTGGTATATTCTTGAGTGAAGAGTATGTCGTGTTTTCTCCAGGAGAAGGTTCATGTTTGGGCATTCTTGATGTGAAATGTGCATTTTGTATAAGATATGGTTTATGTTTTGATTTTACTTATCCAAAGAATACATCTTGTTTTGTGCAGAAAGTTTATATTTGGTGCTCCTTGTGTGAAGAATGACTTGTTTTGAGCATAAATTTTGTCTATACATTATGTTAACATTTGCCTTTTTTGTGCTAGGGAGCATTCATATTTTGGTAAATATTGCATGTGTGAAGAATGTCCCTTGCCTTGTGCAGGAGAGGGTTCACAATTTGGTGTTCCTCATGTGAGCATCCTGCCTTGTTTGTGCAAGAAAATGTTCATTTTTTTGGTATTCCTTATGAAGAAAATAGCCTTTTTTTGTGTGGTTGAGGATGTTCAGGTTCTTGGTATTCCTTATGTGAAGGATGTGTCTTGTTTCGTGCAGGAGAGGGTTCTTATTTTGAAAAATCAGTTCAGAACTTCAGAGGTGCCTTCACAAGTCTGGAAGCATCAGCACCATATTCATCAACTTGTAAGCTCTTTTTTTTTTATTAAATGGAGTATCATATATATATATATATGTTAAAAAACAGAATGATATATATATATATATATATATATATATATATATATATATATAAACAGAGAATACCACTAAAATGCCTAATAAAATTCTTAAAAAATGCTCGACCCCTTGGGGAGCAACATCTGTTTAAAAATAGGATGGTAAAAGGAAGTTTTAAAATGACAGGTCTGTTTCGAGCGCTGGCTCTCCTCAGGATGGTTTTGGGTTGTCCCAAAACCATCCTGAGGAGAGCCAGCGCTCGAAACAGACCTGTCGATTTTAAAACTTCCTTTTACCATCCTATTTTTAACAAATATATATATATATATATATATATATATATATATATGTATGTATGTATGCCTGCTCTAAGTTCATGTGATCTTTGGTAGCAAGTTTAGGTCAGAGTTGAACCTGAGCATGAACATCATCTCCAAGTAAGAGTTACAAGCTTTCATTAGCCAGAGTCAATCACCATGCTACTGAGGATGAGAGCAGGCTATAGACTGGGCTGCTGTGAGAGTGCACCATTTTTAGTTCAGCAGACTTCAATTTGCCCACTTGTGTAAAGCATTGTGACATTTGTATCTTAGTCAGATACATGAGGGGAAATGATGAGGGGGTTACAGAGTAGGGGGAGGTGGGAGTAGCCTTATATGTTATCTAAGCAGTAAGAACTAGACGTTCTCACTCTTTCTCCATAGGAGGAAACGGTGGGGGTGGGGTTGGTCAGGGAAAAGCTGCTTATGTTAGTTTTATTCAAGAAATATGTGCAATGGACTGGCACTGAACTGTAGAAGGCAACATATCAAAAGGGGAGTAATTCCTCTTTTCTCTTTAAATGAGTGGATATCACCCATGGCTGCCGGAGAGTTATTGGCCTTCTTTTAGTGTTCCAGAGCAAAAGCAGAATTTTTATTCTACCCCTCTGCTGTGAGAACAGCCCAGAGACAATGAAAAGCAAGTCAATCCACACGTTTTGTTAATGCGGCTGATGTGAAAACCAATCGCTTCAGTTATTTTGCCTCAAGGCAGCCAGTGAATGAATAAAATGCTTGTGTCACGCTCTTAAAGAGGGTAACATAACCACATTCATTTTTTCTCTCATCATTCGCCAGTTCAACATACATGTCACCTGAACGTGTCAGTTAACTATCAACAGACTTAGCATCCCTGCAGAAACTGTTAAAATGCATCCACTCTGAGCGAGTGTGTGACCATCAAGAGACCTGTAAACAAACAGCCACTGACATAACTAGGAATTCACCGCTCTTTGGGCTCACTGGTAATGTATAATGGAGGCAAATGAATCAGCCAGATGACTCAAGCGTATTAGAACACACTAACCTTTAGTTTGTTTAGAAAGCTTGTGATGAAATTGGACTTACGGAATACACCATAGGTCATATCAGGATACAGAAACATGGACATATGAAATAGGCCCTAGGGCTGTCAGGGAATTGTATCACTAGGTGAAGGAAGGAGGAAGAGAGGGGGAATGGTGTTAAGTTGTTTTTAATTGAATTTACATAAAAATTTAAGGAATAGTGGTGTGAGTTTTGTTGTTGTTTTGTTCATTTGAATCATCATATTTATTGAGAAAGACTTTGGGGGGGGGGGGGGGGGGGGGGGGAGTTGTATTTAAATTGGATATGTATTATTTGTATTATTACACTGATTTCTTTTCATCTCTGCTGTTTTAGACTTTGCATTGTTTTGATATGGTTTTCTTTCATTTTCTTTGTCTTAGACCATTACCTTGTTTTTCAGCATTGGCTTCTTCAGCTTTTTTTAGAGTTTTCACAAGTTTTTCTAATGGCTTTGGTCTCTTTTCCTTTGCTTTTGATCCTTTATGTTATTTGTTTGTTTGTTTGTTTTTTTTTCCCCCATTTTAATATGTTGTTTTTTGTGTTTTTGTTTGTTTGTCTTGTGTTTAACAGCGTAGGCGCCTTTTATGTTCCTTTCCACTCTAACCATAGCAGCATGTGTGATCTCAGCTTGATCAAAATTCCTGTCCTGATGAAGGCGACTGGTATAAATGAAAGAAGAAAGTTTGGTGATAGATAGCTATGCTTTGTTGATTATTTGTACAGTTACTTGTTTGTTGGCCAAAGTGTATAGAATGAGTGCAGAGAGTTGAGTGTTGTTGTTGTGTCAGACACCACACCAGGTTTCCACCAGTATGACCAGTACAGCACCATGCTGGAGGAGCTGGTGTTCTGGCTGTGTAAGTGTGAGTACCCCCAGAGCATGGTCACCCTGCTGCTGGGCCTCCTGCCTGATGACATCTACAAGGTAGGCCCCCTCCCCCACTCCCTTACCCCAGCACCCTTGGAGAGATGGCGTTTGTTTCCACTGTCTGTGTGTTTGTCGTGGTCTGTTGTTGTTTCTGAATTGTTTGTTTGTTAGTTCTTGCCTGAAAAAATACATATCAATGAGATGAGCATCCTTTCTGCTGAGAAATCAATAGTTTAGCAGTTATTTTTTTGTTTTGTTTTATATCAGAAATGAAATATACTCAAGTGTTAAGATATTGTTTGGTGGTTAATTTTGTTATGTTTTAAGTTAGAAATGAAATAGATTAAATTGTTAAAGGATTGTCAGTTGTGATATACTAAAAGTAAAGGGTATTAGGGAGTAAAGGAGGGTAAGAATATCATATTCACTGTGACAGTACTATGAAGTACTCTTACAAAGTGTAAACATGAGATTTTATTTCTTTTTTGTGTCCGATTAATTGCATCTTTCTTTTAGGTTATGCGCAGTATTTGCAAGTTTGATTGTCTGTAGGAAAAAAAAACTTCAGTGCAAGAGAAAAAAAACATTTAGTTTATTTGCTTTTTTAACCAAATTAAATAAAGAATAACTGTAATCAGGGATTCATGTTTCAAGGAATCATATTTTGAAGTAGAATATCAAATTTCAAAATCAGTGACTTGCATGATTACATATAGTTGTTCTTCTGATAAAGGATTAATGGAAAACAACAAGAAAAAAAATGGATGGTATATTTCTGAACAAGAAAATATTGTTTCAACATCTCCCTATGTATTGACACTTCTCGTTTGCTTTCAGAATGAGTTCACAGTAGCATTTGTGCGGCACTACAGCAAGATAGTTCGAGTGCTGACAGAGGCGTCGGATAGGTCGACGGTGGCCAACCGTGTGGTGCACATCAGCGTGCAGTTGTCAGCAATGAGAACCTAGCCACCCGCATGGTCAATGAGAACCAAGTGCTGCGCTCAGTGGTGGAGAGCTTGAACTTCATGCTGACTCCTATCCTTGTGCCTTCCACTAACCTAGGTGATGCTTCTTTCAACATAATGGGATGGTGATGGATTCATTAGGGTCTCATGGATTAAGGAAAAGCTGAGAAGTTATTGAACACTCTGGAGCTCTTCCCAGTCATGGGAAAGTCAAGGAGAAAAGATTTTTGACCAGAAGTCAGGATAAAGAGAATTTGCTTTTACGCTGAACAGAAACAACACAGTGATGATAAAACTCTTTTAAGTCCACTAGATAATGATCAGGACTGAAAAAAAGCTTCATTTTATTTTGTTTAAAAACTAAGACCATAACAAAGTAAAGAGATATAAGGAATAAGAAAGTCTTGTATGCAGAGAATGCTGTCAAAGGTACTGGCATGGCTTTGGGAGAATTGTAATTTTCAGAATGTGCCAATGGCGTTGTTTTTGTTGTTGCTGTTCAACATTATACACTATTTTCAAAATCAGTACTGTTTTGGTCAGTGAAAAGGTCGGGGGCTTTCGTTTTGTGGTTTTCCAGTTCTTATGCTTGGTTTAATGTTGCTTTAGTTTCTACAGTTTTTTTTTTTTTTCAAATCAGATATAGCAGTAGACATGCACAAGGAAAAATCCTGGTGTATTGGATTAAGCTCACAAGAAGATGAAAAGTTAAATGAGGAGTCAATCAAAAGCCATTATAGTGCAATATTGTTTGCCCTCTGGTAGTATGCTTTATGGCTGACTGGGCTCAAAGCACCATAAACGAGTGATGGAATGAGTGTGCTGGTGCAGGGTGGGGCCGTTTAACCGACACCAGGTGGTGGAGTGTGAAAAGCCCATCATGAAGGAGCACTGCTATTGGCCGGTGGTCAGCGACCTCATCAACCTGCTGTCCCACAAGGCTGTGTCCCACAGCTTCCTGCAGCAGGCTTCCCTGAGGTCCCTCTGGATGGACCTGCTGACCTCCTTGCAAGGTCAGGGGCACCTTATTTCATTCGCTCTTCTTCGGGTGTGGTGGAGTTTAGGAGAAGCTTTCTGTGTTTGAAAATGCATGTTGCTTTAAAAATGATTTCAAATTCAAATCATATTCTCACTTAAATTTGAAAATTAATATTATTGGGAAATTGATAGTTGGTTCATGTTTTTCAGCTTTGTTTTTTTTTGTTGTCCTATCAGCTTCAACACGCAACTGATCATCCAGAAACTATATAAAAAAATATTTTTCTGTTGAAACATTCAGATTCTTTGTTTCTTTATGATTGTTGTTGAAGGTGAAGTTGGTGTAGAAAAGTAGCAGCAATCCATTTTGATGTGAGATCTTTTTGACATGGTGTATCTTGATCATTTTTGTTTCAGTTGTTTTTAGTGAACTTCATGTAATAGATATCCACCAAAATATGAATGAGATGCCTGTAGACAGTTTGTGTCAAAGTTCGTGGTGGTGGCAGAGTGATCGGGACTCTGTATGGAACAGTGTGATGTGGGCCTATCTCCAGTGGAGGTAATTTACTCTGTCCGGCTCTACCAATAAGTACCTTCTATATCTTGTTCGGGGCTTACTAATTGATATCCTGCTCCTGTTAGAACACACAGGTATCACTGAACACCACTAAAATAGCTTGGTAGTAAGCTGAGTCTCATTTGGGGGTGGCCCCAGCATCTGATATTGGCGGTTTCCTGTGGACTGCTGGCACTGTGACTGTGACCGAACTACCTGGGTGTGGCTGTGTGTGTGTAGGGAGCTGGGATGAGCGAAATGACTTTGCCAGTGCTGAGGTGGTGAAGCCAGATGGAGCAGCTGAAACTAAATGAAATGAGGTGAACTGTAAAGGCTTTTGGGAGAACACAGACGTCTACGAAGGTCAGACAGGCTTCTTAAAAGTGTTCTGGATCCACACCAAAAAGTAATGAGTTCGTATCAGACACATTTGCCTAACCTTACTCAGAGACAAACCTGCCAACCAACAGATGAGAGTGAAAGATGTCTCTTTGGTGGAGATGATAGAATAGATTAGCGAACTGATGACAATCACTTGAATTGTGATGCACAGCTCTACTGTTAAGGTAGTATCATCGCTGGCACCTTTGTCAGATGAGAGTGTTTGGTGATGTGCAGGAATGAACCTCAACGTGCGTGAAATGAACCACCATGTGGAGTATGAGCCAGACACGTACTATGCCGCCTTCTCTGCAGAGTTAGAAATCTCTGCTTCACCGATGTGGTCCCTCATCAACCACTGTGCCGCTCCAGTAAGATCTTTCATAGTGTTGATTCAGTCCCGTTGAAGAGTATCTGTGAACAGTTTTATTCCCATTGCCGTATCTCTGAAACAGGCTTGCTTCCTAGCATGGTCTGATACTTTGTGTTGGGTTCATGACTGAAGTAAGAAATCACTGTGTTTTACTATTTCTGTAAATAACTAGATGATGAGAGAATAGATTATACACTGCATGTATTACTGGCTTTATTGCCTGTACTATACTATCAGGGGCTAGAAAGAAGCGTACTTCTTTTAGAAGTTACAGAGATACCTAGACAGCTCTTTTATTATTCATTTTACTCACGCACGCATGCATGCACACACACACACACACACACACACACACACACACACACACACACACACACACACACACACACACACACACACACACACATACATTTCATTTCCTTTCTTTTACATTTCCATCTTAGTTTTTGCTGGTTGTTGAATGTTAGTGGATTAGGAAATAGCTGTTTTTATTTGAAAGAAGGGATAGTTGTTTGACGAGTTGGGAGTGGGTCGGTGTGTCCTCTAGGGAAAGGACTTAAAATATTTTCTCTTTGAGAATTATGTTAAAATTTCATCTCCACCCTCTCTCAAACTAGTGATAGAAAGGAGCAACTTTCTAGTACTAGTTATCGAAAGAAATATTTATTTTTCCCCGCGACTGTTAAAATACTCAGTAGTGGCTTAGGGAGAAGTTTCCTTAAGCTTGTACTCTTAAAAGTACTTGTATTATAGCTCCAGGAGACAGAATTAGAGAGAAGTTAAAAATTCAGTACTGACTGAACAACAAAGAATGAACACAAAAATTAAGTGCACTTTCACACGTCAACTTTACTTGCTTACATAGGGGTAAGTAATTAAAGTTAGTTTACAATAGACATGTCAATTTTTTTTTGTCACAATGGATTGGTCTGTCCTATAGGCTGATTTTTGGTTCTCACTGTTTCATTAAGTGAGGGAAAAGTTCTGAAGAGTTGAGTTGAATTGAAGTCCACTTGGAATAATGGGACTGAAACTAAAATCAGAGAAGATAGTTGATCTCTCTCTGGTGGCTGGTGACTGATCCTGCTGTGTAGACTTGTTGCTGTAGTGCTGGGCTGTGGTGAGTCTTCACACACTGTCTTGCCCAGGGATATGTAGTGTCGCCATGGTATGTAGCATAGCCACAGTCCTAGGTATTTCTGGGAAAACAAGTGAAGCTTAGATATGGGAATAGAGTGGAAGAGATAACCGTGCCTCCTCTCTGGGTTTCCCCTGTGCCTGCCTTGCCTTACATACAGCTGGTCTGAGGAAAAGTGAAGATGCGACACTGTGTGTCGTCTTTCTGTATGCTAAACTGTCAAATCAGGCTTCTGATCTGGGCTGACAGGGTGTCACTCAAGACAAGGAAAAAGGAGAGGGGGGGGAGGGGGTCTGTCATCCCCCCCACCCCTTAAAGTGGATTGGACCAGTTGTGAAACGTTTGAAATTGATGTCAGTTGCCGAGTCGAAATCAGCATATGATAATTCACAAAGCGCGGTTTACTATACTTGCATCATCTACCAGCTGTGTGCCCGGCACGCGACAGCCTGCATCCGGACGGTGGATATGGAAGGGGGAGAAGTGAGCGAAGAGAAGGCCCAGTGCCAACCCGAGACGATCTGTGCACGAGCTACAAGAGAGGGGATGGAAATGGGGAAGGGAGAGAGATGGTGAAATTAAATTAACATCATCTTATTCAATAACACATGTTGCTAACATGGGCTGTCTGCTGGTTTCAAAGAGTGTTTCTGACCGATGGCGGAGAGAGGGAGGGGGGGTGAGGGGGGAAGATGGGTGACAATGTTATGACGTGACGTAAACTTGTGGATCTTAAATCTGTACTGCTGTGTGTGAGACAATGGGGACAGAGAAAGGGGGGAGAATGGTGTGTGTGTGTGTGTGTGTGTGTGTGTGTGTGTGTGTGTGTGTGTGTGTGTGTGTGATTTGCACAAGAGGGTAGGTGTCTAGAACCGATCGGGTGGTCTTGTCAAGTGACTCATCACAAGTTGTCTTATCAAAGAGATATCATCAAAAAGAGAAAATAACAAAAACAAATAAAAAAAAAGAAAAACAAACAAAGAATGAAGATTTTTGTGCTTGGCCGTTTGCTCATAAATTATTTTAATTATGCAATTTACAGGGAAGGACTTGTGGTTCTGCAAGATGTAAAAAGATTCCAGTAAGTGAACTGTGTGTGGTGCAATGTGTTTCTCAGGAAAGCAAGCAGTATGTGGTTGACATGATCAAGGCAACAGTTGGGGCTTTGGACAAGTGGTTTTCAGCTATTGACTTCAGACCAGGGTCTAAAGTGAGTTCATGTCTGCTTTTTTTCCCTTTTTTTTCTTCCCTTTCTCTCCAGAACTGGAAAATTTGGTATGAGAGTTATAAATCAGTCATATAGTGTGTGTGTTGAATGTATGTGTAAAGTGATTTCTCACAGACTTTTCAGTCTCAGTGCCTTTGTATGAATAAATACATGATTTCAAAATCTATGGAACATCACGTATGTCAAAGGTTATGAAATGAAGAAAAACCTTAAGCTTGATAATTTAGATTATACAGTTAGTAATCTGTTTGTTATGCATGTTGTTTATGTTGTCTTTCTTTAAAAACAACTGTTGACTCTTTTGAAAATTGATCTTAAAATGTTGCATTAAAAATTCTCAGAAACTGAACTTGCACGCACACAAAAATTTGGTTAGGATTAATCTCAGAATTTCTTGACCTATACTACTTTCTCAGGAAAGAATTGAGTGGCCGTATTCAGACTTGAACTAATAATGATATTGGTAGCTTCATGAGTGTTAGGATTCCGTGTGACTTTGCTGAAGGTCAACATCACAAGGGTAAAATTTTTGTAAGTACCACATAATTTTGAAGACTGATTGTTTGAATTGCATATGTAGGTCACAAGGATAAAAGTTTGTTCTGAAGTACCACATAATTTAAAAGACTGATTAACTGAATTGCATTTGTACTTTGAATCTGAACTGATTACGGATTTGCACTGAATCTTTCTACCAGCCCCATGACAACCAGCTGACCTTCCATCTCCCACTGCACCGCTATCTGGCAGCGTTCTTGATGCTGAGTGTCCAGGCCCATGGCATCAGCCTGGAGTCTGTCCTCCCTCCACTCAGCAAGCTGTGCCAGATCATCATGCACCCCTTGCAAGTGCAGGTCTGTTATGGTTCTCATAGTACAGTATTGCTGCATTTCAATGCCAGTATGACATTGGTAATACTTATAGGTGTTATACAGTCAATGAAATCTGAACAGGTTAGGGAGTTCTGGATTTCTTTTTTTTTTTTTTTTTTTTGCCATTCTGTGAATCCATGA
This sequence comes from Conus betulinus, assembly GCA_016801955.1. Lineage (NCBI taxonomy): Eukaryota > Metazoa > Mollusca > Gastropoda > Neogastropoda > Conidae > Conus > Conus betulinus. The sequence goes on along the minus strand of JADBJO010000097.1, from coordinate 859,718 downwards.
GTATACCTTTATTTTCAACCAGTCTCTTGGACATTACAAATTAATCATTAAAACCTCTTTGTGTAGTCTACATGCTCCTGTTTGCAGAAATTTTTTCGTGTGTGTGTGTGTATGTTTTCAGGTGTGCATGCCTCAGATCTATGCTGGGATGTGGGTGCGCAATGGCATCCAGATCAAAGGCCAGGCCATGACCTACATCCAGTGCCACTTCTGTTACTCCATGTCTGATCTGGACATCTACCTGCTGCAGGTAGATTCACAAACCTGCACTTATGTCAACTTGGAGTTGCTGGCTCCTGTCAACAGTTCTGTTTCATTGTGTTTGCGTTCATCAGAGACTGCCGTGTGGTGCAAGTTTGAATAAATGATAAACCTGGTGGGAGAGGAAAATGTTGAACAACAAAGAATTGAAATAAAGAAGAAGAAGTGAAAGAAAAAAACACTGATTAGCTATAGAGGGAGTATACACTATTACAACTAGAAAGGTATTCAAACACAGCTGACAACAAAGCTCTTAACTCATGTTTTCTATTTAACATATCATTTCTTGGTATACAATGTGTTGTGTCTGTGAAATGATAATTCTGTCTCTAAGCTTCTTGACTAGCATTTATAGGTTCTTTTGATATTTTGATTATTGTGGTTTGTCAATTTTATGATGGTTCAATTCCCCCAAACCATCTGGTCAGATGTACAGCTGGTATGGGCAAGGTTTTATTATGAATACTTATATAGCTCCTATCCTTGATCAGAGACCAAGCTCCAAGTGCTTTACAATCCACACACTTTGTTGTTTATACATTGAGCTGCCTGCCTGGTTAGACCTGACCATGAAGCTGGGTGTTGACGCTATGTTCAGTTGATCTTCATAACATTCACTCAAATATCAGTCACTCAATTTTTCAGTCATTTTTCTTTTTTTTTGCTCTGCAGAGGATGCATGCTATGTGTAAATGCAGTATCCATGCTGGTGGCCAAACTAACCTCTGAAAGCTAATGATGGGATTTTATGTGTGCAAGGTATTACGCATGTATTCATATATGGATCTTCTAATTTTAATGTTATTCTAATAACCTTTTTTTAGAAAATGGGATTAGAACAGGTTTCAGCTCCGAGAGAAAAATCCCTGTGCACCAAAACAGCCTAGCGGAGCTTCACACACACAACCCAGGATTGCCAGGATCGTGAGTCTGGCACTAGATCAAGTGAGCTGTCCTGGCCTCAGCTTGTGTATCACAGTCATTTGTGTACATTTGTTGCAGGTGTGTGCTGCCTCCATGCAGCCAGATCAATTTCTGGAGCTGGTACTGGACAGGTAAGACTTCAACTGATATGGGTAGTTTTGTACAGCACAGAAAGATTAGATTTTGGGTGTTCTGTCTATGACACTTCCTCCTTATGTCTCCAGGGACCAATGTTGTTTTATACAAATTTGTTTAGCTATTTTCTCTTTTTTTAATTTCTTCTAGTATGCACTAATTAACAGTAATAGTCTTAAAAAAATGTCTTAACCGTATATGGATGGCTCAGTATAAATATCAAGTACAATATAAGGCTTAGTACAATACAGTGCAATACAATTCAGTACAACACAGTATGATACAGGACTATACAATACAGTCCAATACAATACAGTACAGTGCAATATTTTCTCAGCTTCATTATTGCAACATCACTTGAGAGAGTGTGTTTGTCCATTTAGGAGGAAAAACGTTTCTTAACTGATAAACATTCTGGACAGAAAATAGAATTATGTTCACTGAAAAGTTCATATGAACAAGTAGAATGCACTGCATTAAAGTTATTCATGAAAAACAAGACTTATGAAAAAAGAAGAACCCAGAGAAAGGCAGTCTGTGATAAACACATGTTCAGATTTGCACAGATACATAATAAAGGTTTTGCTAGAGTGTGGGTGTTTGCTGTCTTCTAGAAGTATTTCATAGAGAAAAATTTGTAGTGAGAAGCAAGTCGGACAATGGCATGCAGTGCAGTACTGCTGGTACTTGTTCATAGAAATACACATGAACAGGCAAGTGACTTGATAGAAGTCACGCATGTCTGGTAACTGTTCATACAAAATTATAGCATATGTTATTTGATTTGTGTGTTTTTAATATGAAAATTCGCCTAGTTGGTTTACCTCTAACCACTGTATCCTAGGCATGCCATGTAGAACAGCTAGCCTGTCAACACCACTTTCATTTCATTGTTTCTGAGGCCTTTATTGTTCGTAGTCACTGATTCTTTATTCCCATGATGGCATGACGATGAAGCGTTGGTGGCTTATTGTAGGTTCCAGTTGCACAAGTGGCTGTTGTTTGAGAATGACCCCAAGACATCAGAGGCAGACAGTGCTAACTCTACAGAACTGACCATGCTGGATGGATGTCTCAGTTTCCTCTGTGCCTTGATTGGCCTGCGCACATACATGGGTCAGTGGGCGGGGCCTCTTGTTGGGTTGTTTGTTGGGTGCTTTTCGTGTGCCTGCATGGGCTGTAGGGGGTGGATTAGTAGGGATGTTTGAAGAATGGGGAGCTTTGGCGGAGGTGGTGTGAGAGAATAGAGAATATTTGTACGAACGGTGGACAAGTTTGCCAGGTTTTATAAAGTACTTGTTTGCATGTGTATATGTGAGTATTGTCCTGTTATACTGATTTGTTGAGAATGCATGTCCGAAATTTTCTGTACAGATTTTTTTTAAAGCATGCTTGAAAATATAGTTTTGTGTTAAGTTCACAGCATAGGAATACTGGCTTAAAAGTAAATCTGTTGATGAGTGCATGTTTGAAGTATTTTTTCTTTTCATGCTGTATGCTAGGAATTGGTGAGGAAGAACTGGTACGCAAAGAGATGGCCTCTCTGCTGTGCATGAACGACCGCCAGCACAGTCAACTCTCAGAACTCATGCCTGAGCGGTCAGGCATGAGTGGCATGAGTAAAGAGCTCTTTGAACCTACTCTCAGCAAGGTGAATCTTACACCATCAAATGTGTGTGTGTGTGTGCTTGCATGTTGCATGCGTGTGTGTGTGTGTGTGTGTGTGTGTGTGTAGGGGGTCAGTATGGTGGAAAGATGATGTCTATGTGTATGTGTGTGTGGGCGCGGGCGCATGCACACATTTGTATGTACACATGAGTATGTGTGAAAGAAAACAGGGATGAACATAGGCAAAGGCTCTCTCAATGATGAGAGAGAGAGGGACTATGTCCGTATGTGTGTGTGTGTGTGTGTGTGTGTGTGTGTGTGTGTGTGTGTGTGTAACATGGGACACATCCAAAAATCATACATATTAAAAAAGGTTTTTCAGAAATTATTCACATTTAATCATCTGTATGCAAGCCTTGTTGTACCTGTAACATGTCCCTGTGTGTGCTATCAGTTGGCTGACTACAAGGCCCCCAGCTTTGAGGCAGGATCAGGACTCAACCAGGGATGCTACACTCCTAAAGGTTAGTGAAGGTTTCACTCTATTTCTAGACTGAACTAGGAACACTACACTCCTAAACACCAGCTGCTGTTACATTTTCTGTTCATGGACTGAACAAGGAATGCTGCTCACATAAAGAATAGCTTTGTTACATTCTCTGTCTCTGGTCTAAACTACAGTCCTAAAAGTTTTGTGTGCTGCAGTCTCTCTTGGGCTACAATCCTGAAGGTTAGTTGGTGTTACATTTTCTGTCTCTAGACTGAACTAAGAATGCTACACTCTGGGCTTAGTTTGTGTTACTCTGTCTGTTGACTGAACTAAGAATGCTTCATTTTTGTAAGGTACTTAATGTAGGCATTCTCTTGTCTGAACTGGGAATGTTACACATCTACAGGTTTGTTGGTGGTACATTCTTTGTTATGACTGAATCAGGAATATTTCTTTTCTAAAGGCTGTTTGTGTAGCACTTTCTTTCTTGACAAAGCAAGGGATGCTACATCTCTAAACTTTACTGTTTTTTTCTATTTTTTTTTTAATACTTAACCAGAGATGCTGCATCCCTAAACTTTCGAGAGATATAGGTAGGTACATAACACAATCATTAAAGTGCTTCAAAGCTTGCTGAGGATGTACATGCATGTTAGCATCACTTCATCAGTTTGGCTCACTCATTGCTAACCAGTGTGGTGTGATCAGTTTGAATTATTTTTTTTTTAGAAGTCTGGGCTGAAGTTAAAACAATTCATTATCTAAAAGACCAATGTATTCTACAGCAGTTGTATGACATTAATACAAATTAGTTATTTATAGATATTTACTATTTAAGAATGTCTTCCATCCAGAACACTATCAGCATTACCACAATTGTCATTGCTGACATTTTGGCATTTGTTTAACTTGTCAGCATCGGGAGATGAGTTTCACAACCTTTTTAAAATGTACATTTTTTTCTGACATGAGAGATACCCTGAACTTCGGTACTATAGAAAATGCCCATACATACTAAAGTTTGGGGAACCGTTCCATGCAAGAAGAAGAAAATCTGCAAACAGAAATGTTTCTTCTCTTTTTTTTTTTTGCACAGTATCGAAGACTTAGGTAATAAAGTATATAACAGGATTTTTTCCCAGCGTTCCATAGTCATTGCGTGAGATTAATTTCAGCAGAGAACTCCTGTGGGATATATTATATCACATTTATTCATGTACTTTGTCTTGTTAACTCCACTTAGCTGTGGGCATCAATGTTTCTGGCATATGTTTTGTGGGAAAGAGAGAGAGAGAGGGGGGATTGCATTTAGAACTTATTGATCATGAAAATATCGTAGAAGATTCTAGGTCCGAGTCCATCCTCATTTTGTGTCAGGCTCTGTGTGGGCTGAGGACTTTGACCCCATCATGGTGGCCCAGCGTGCAAATTTACAAGAAGGATTTCCAGTCTGCCATGGACCGATACACTGCACAGTGAGTTTGAAGGAGAGGAGAGAGGGGATTCTTTAGGAAGAGAATTATCTATCATTGAACTCGGATGTCAGAATAACTTTATTGTGTCAAAGTGAGAAATTGACAGCGGTGACAGCTGTGATACCTTACAATAAAAGCACAAATAGAACAAATGAAATCTGACTCATTACTGCATATAGAGGCAACTGATTACTGCAGAGCATGCTCACATGGAAGTCAAATAACTTTGAAAAATCACTTCATGCAGGTAAATGACTGCATGTTCTAATGCTTGTGTACACATGCTCACAACCACAAAATTTCTCACTCACACCTGCTCATATACACAATGCAAGGGCAAGATATGTACCAGTGCATGGACACATGCATACTCAAGTACGCATACATACTAAGAATTCCAGCACCAACTACAATTGTCATAATGTGTCAAGAGCTCAGTAA
>JADBJO010000097.1:719384-849384 GCA_016801955.1 Conus betulinus | reverse complement strand
TCTTTGGGTAGCCTTCATTATTCACTGTACAGCATTGAGTCCTGTCAGCTTGTCACTGGGTAGTCTTCATTATTCACTTTACAGCATTGTGTCCTGTGAGCTGGTCACTGAGTAGTCTTCATTATTCACTTTACAGCATTGTGTCCTGTGAGCTTGTCACAGGGTAGTCTTCATTATTCACTTTACAGCATGTGTCCTGTGAGTGGTCACTGAGTAGTCTTCATTATTCACTTTACAGCATTGTGTCCTGTGAGTGGTCACTGGGTAGTCTTCATTATTCACTTTACAGCATTGTGTCCTGTGACTGGTCACTGAGTAGTCATTGTTCACTTTACAGCATTGTGTCCTGTGAGCTTGTCACAGGGTAGTCTTCATTATTCACTGTACAGCATTGTGTCCTGTGAGAGGTCTTGGGTAGCCTTCATTATTCACTTACAACATTGAGTCCTGTCAGCTTGTCACTGGGTAGTCTTCATTATTCACTTTACAGCATGTGTCCTGTGAGCTTGTCACTGGGTAGTCTTCATTATTCACTTTACAGCATTGTGTCCTGTCAGCTTGTCACTGAGTAGTCTTCATTATTCACTTTACAGCATTGTGTCCTGTGAGCTTGTCACTGGGTAGTCTTCATTATTCACTTTACAGCATTGTGTCCTGTGAGGTCACTGGGTAGCCTTCATTATTCACTGTACAGCATTGTGTCCTGAGTGGTCACTGAGTAGTCTTCATTATTCACTGTACAGCATGTGTCCTGCGAGTGGTCACTGAGTAGCCTTCATTGTTCACTTTGCAGCATTGTCCCTGCGAGTGGTCACTGAGTAGGCTTCATTATTTCACTTTGCAGCATTGTGTCCTGCGAGTGGTCACTGAGTAGCCTTCATTATTCACTGTACAGCATTGTGTCCTGTGAGCTTGTCACTGAGTAACCTTCATTATTCACTGTACAGCATTGTGTCCTGTGAGCTTGTCACTGAGTAGTCTTCATTATTCACTGTACAGCATTGTGTCCTGTGAGTGGTCACTGAGTAGTCTTCATTGTTCACTGTACAGCATTGTGTTCTGTGGGTGGTCACTGAGTAGTCTTCATTGTTCACTGTACAGCATTGTGTCCTGTGGGTGGTCACTGAGTAGTCTTCATTGTTCACTGTACAGCATTATGTCCTGTGAGTGGTCACTGAGTAGTTTTCATTGTTCACTGTACAGCATTGTGTCCTGTGAGTGGTCACTGAGTAGTCTTCATTGTTCACTGTACAGCATTGTGTCCTGCGAGTGGTCACTGGAGTAGTCTCTTCATTGTTCACTGTACAGCATTGTGTCCTGCGAGTGGTCACTGAGTAGTCTTCATTGTTCACTGTACAGCATTGTGTCCTGCGAGTGGTCACTGAGTAGTCTTCATTGTTCACTGTACAGCATTGTGTCCTGAGTGGTCACTGAGTAGTCTTCATTGTTCACTGTACAGCATTGTGTCCTGTGAGTGGTCACTGAGTAGTCTTCATTGTTCACTGTACAGCATTGTGTCCTGTGAGTGGTCACTGAGTAGTCTTCATTGTTCACTGTACAGCATTGTGTCCTGTGAGTGGTCACTGAGTAGTCTTCATTGTTCACTGTACAGCATTGTGTCCTGTGAGTGGTCATTTGGTAGCCTTCATTCAATTTACAGCATTGTGTCCTGTGAGTGGTCACTGAGTAGCCTTCATTATTCACTTTACAGCATTGTGTCCTGTGAGCTGTCACTGCGTAGTCTTCATTATTCAATTTACAGCATTGTGTCCTGTGAGTGGTCACTGAGTAGCTTCATTATTCACTTTACAGCATTGTGTCCTGTGAGTGGTCACTGAGTAGCCTTCATTATTCTCAATACAGCATTGTGTCCTGTAAGTTGTCACTTTGTAGCCTTCATTATTCACTGTACAGCATTGTGTCCTGAGAGTTATGACTTGGTAGCCTTCATTATTCTCAATACAGCATTGTGTCCTGTGAGTGGTCACTGAGTAGCCTTCATTATTCACTTTACAGCATTGTGTCCTGTGAGCTGTCACTGCGTAGTCTTCATTATTCAATTTACGCATTGTGTCCTGTGAGTGGTCACTGAGTAGCCTTCATTATTCACTTTACAGCATTGTGTCCTGTGAGTGGTCACTGAGTAGCCTTCATTATTCTCAATACAGCATTGTGTCCTGTAAGTTGTCACTTTGTAGCCTTCATCATTATTCTCAATACAGCATTGTGTCCTGTAAGTTGTCACTTTGTAGCCTTCATTATTCTCAATACAGCATTGTGTCCTGTAAGCTGTCACTTTGTAGTTTTCATTATTCACTTACAGTATTGAGTCCTGAGAGATGTCACTGTATAGCATTGAGTCTTGTGAGTTTATCATACATCGCAGCAGCTCAGAGAGGCCAGTTCCCTTCAGTGTAGAATAAAGTGTTGTGCTATGCTGTGTTCAGCTCCCAGAGGGCCCATCACGGCAGCTCAGACTGTCCTGTTCTCTTCAGTGTAGATTAAAGTGTTGTGCTATGCTGTGTTCAGCTCCCAGTGGGCCCATCACGGCAGCTCAGACCGGCCAGTTCCCTTCAGTGTCCATGCCCATAGGATCAGCCAATTCCACCTTCACCTCCATCACCTCGTCCCCCCAACCTGTCACCGCCACGCCTGATGCGGTAAGGGCAGTAGAAGATCAACAACTCTGTGACAAACGACTCTGAAAAAGAAAGGTCAAAAGTTGTCGCTTTAGCTTTTCTTTTTTTTTTTTTTAAGCCATAGTCCTGGACTTATGATGAACACATCTGTCAAGTGATTACATGAACATTTGTCAGAAAGAAAATGAAAGTGAATGTCTTTATTATTTGCTTATTTTCATATTCATTTAATTTTCATTAATCTTTATTAACTTCTGGAACTGAGAAAGGGAAGAGGGTTGATTGTGTGTGTGTGTGTGTGTGCATGAATGTGAATCATCATTTATGAGATAAAATCATGCATTCACTTTTTCAAACATTTTCTCTTGTATCAGGATTTTTTTTTCTCTCCAGGAAGGGTAATTATCTGAAAAAAACTCTAGTGTATGAATGTATGCATGTATGTGTGTGAATGCGTGATTATGGTATTATTGTGTATCAGCTGAAGGTGAATGAAACAGGAGATTGTCAGATTCCTGCTGACTGTCCCTCATGACATGTTGCAGGTAAAACCCAAGTACCAGAGTCGTGGGGTGACTGCAGCTACTCCCAGTGCTGGAAGCAGGGAGAAGCTGCTTGGAGAGAGCATCATCTCCTTGCTGATTAAGCTGCATGACAAAATGTCCTTTCCTCCGGCACTCTACAAACAGGGTGCCACTCTCTCTCTGCCTCACCTCCTCTGCTTCCTCAGGTACTTTGCCCAAAGTGGAGTTACAAAGAGCATCAGCTTTGTGCTTTCTGTGCTTGACCCTTGCATTTTTATTTGTGTGTGTTTGTGTATTTTTTTACTCTATCTGTTCATTGAATTTAATCTGCAGATCCATAAACGGTGAGTTAATGGTCTTTTTGAGCAAAGCCTTAAGGATCTGAATACTTTACTAAACCTCCCACATGGAAGTGCCTTCTTTGTCTTAAATCAGAGGCATTTGAAGAGTGGGATGGATGCAAGGCACAAGGTCAGAATCGCTGGAGACGTTCAGATTGCAGTAGAACGTTTTCTTGCAGCTTGTCTTGCAAACATAATGAAAATATGAAAGCTGCATTGGGAATTAGAGAGTAAGTGGTCCAGTGCTTGGATGTCAAGCTCCTTAAGTTTTGTGAACTGTGACATTTCCATGAAGAAGGAGATCCTGCAGGAACCGACGTCTAGGTGTTGTTGACTTATTTTGAGTTTATTGTGCCTGATACCAACATATTGGCATCTTTCTTGATAGTGAAGGTTAATTTCTCTGGTAAAGTATCATTCATGGTTGGGTCAGCTGGTTTGAAAGGAAAAGGAAAACAGTCTTTTTTGACTGGAAAAATTAGTTTGATGTACAGTTTAATGGTCTCATTCTGCGGCTGCGTACATCTGATTGTAAACTGTGATAAAACCAAAGAAACGGGTTTCTGTGACATACGGCTTAGGTATTGTAACATAATAGTAGGTAAACGGACAAACCATACTGACCTGTTTGTCATTAATTTGCATGTTATTATCTGAATCGAATTTTAATGATGATGTTCTTTAGTTCATAATGCTCTATCGGAGATTGATTGGAGAATAATGTTTGAAGCATAGCGGCAGAAATTGTGTGGCGTTGTACAGTATAGTGTTATCATACATAATCTTTTTTTTTTTTTTTTTTTTTTATTTTTTTGCTGTCCCAACCTCTGCACCACCTCAGAGGCAGTGCACCCACGCCGCTTATTCTGACACCCCATCCACAGCCACAGCCTGGTCGGCTCCACCGCAGCCCCGGCACTGACAATCCACAAGGAGCAGTCAATGTCAAGTCGCCAAGAGGCAACCCACCGGAGGAGACACTGCACTGCTGCTGAGTCACTTCGGTGGTGTTCAGTGGCGCCCTGTTCTGATCTAACATACGCAGGACACCACCTACTAAGCCCCCTACTGACGACAATAATTGCTTAGTCGTGGAGCCAGCATGAGTGAGTTCTCCCTCCGGAGGGCGCCACCATGCCCGTCCAATGACAGCCCCCATGGACTCGCCGATACTGGTGACCCCGACGGAACCAAACCAAGGTCACAGACGTGGAGAGGACATCAAAATTGAGGTCACCATGAGAGCAGGGCGTGAAGGACCACAGAATTTGAGACTTTGTTTATGCTGATCGAGAATGAGAGGATGATTAAGATGATGCTACGGATTTCCATTTCGGTCTGAGACTACATGACAGGGCTGTACTCTATGCTTCCTTTCATAATATATCCCGGCATCAACCTGGCCGAGAGATACAGGCACCAGCAGTGTTGGTCAGGATTTTGAGCAACACTCTCAGAAATGCATCCATTAAGTGGATGGTTATCGTGCATAATCTAATTTGATCATGACATTGCGTGAAATTTGGACTATTCTTCTTAGGGAAGTGCTTTGCTCTTTTCAGAAATTGCACACATTTTTCTTCTTTGTTTATGTCTAATTATGTTTTTGTGTACATCTAAGGTCTAATCAGTGTGTGTGTTCATGCATAGGTGCACACTGTGGTATCAAATCATAGTAGATATGGTTTAGCATATATGGACTAGACTACACGCAGTGACTGCTCCATGATGAAACTGAAAATGAAAGTTTTATTAGTTTTCTAGGATTTTGTTATCAGTTTGGAATGACAAGTTCATCTAAGCATTTGTTGTCGATCAGTTGATCGATTTAGTTATGTTTTTTATCATTAATCCCAGCTTTTTCTGTGTTCCAGGTGAAACAGTAGGGGACGGGTCATTTTACATTGCCAGGTTTTTGGATCAGTTGAGTTCATGCAGTTCCATGGCAGCCAAATATGTGCAGAGCACTTGCAACGTGCTGCACAACAAGCAAGCTGATGAGAAAGGGGAGGACCCTGAAGAGAGTGATATCAAGTGAGACAATGGTGGAGGAAAAGGGTTTTTTCTATATAGGTTGTGCATGTGTGTGTGTGTGTGTGTGTGTGTGTGTGTGTGTGTGTGTGTGTACCTGTGTGTACCTGTGTGTCTGTGTCTATGTATGTGTACATGTGTATGTGTGTGTGTGTGTGTGTGTGTGTGTGTGTGTGTGTGTGTGTGTGTGTAGATGAGTGTCCGCGAGTTTGTGTGTGTGTGTGTGTATGTACAAAGTGCAGGTGAGTGTGAAAGAGACAGTATGTATGATTATTGTGTGTGTGTATGTGTATGAACAAAATGTATTGGTGAGAGTTAGAATGTATGTGTTTGTATAGAAGTGATTGTTGTGGCAGGATTGGTTGTATATTTTCTACTTCAGTCTCACCCTCTTTTATGGTCATGCCTGCGTGCATGGATGTTAGTTTGCATGAATGTGCACACAAGTGACTTGGGGTACATGCACATATTTGTGATAGTTTCCATGTGTGCGCAGCAGTCCAGGCTGATTCTATTTAACATGAATGCCAGGAAGTTTAAACAAACATATCTGAAATGATAAAAATGGCAGTGTCAAGAAGGATAGTTCTTTTGTAGAAGGCCTATGACCACCAGCTTGTTACATTTTATTATAAACTGACACAAGTATGCATGGATGAAAGGGAACCATCATGGAGGCTGTTTGTTTCAGGCGGAGAAAGGCGTATGACCGCCAGCAGCGTCTGATGGCCAAGTTTGCCAGCAAGCAGATGGCCTTTATGGCCAAGGCACAGCAGGGGAATGAAGAGGGAGCAGGTAAACTGCAGTGCTTTGGTTTTCTCCATCTGATCGTAGAGTTGGGGCAGCTTTTCTGTTGTTCTTTCCATTCCCCTTTTTTCTTTCTATTTTGTACTGTGGCATGTCGGTCAAAAACCAGCCACAGCTTGAGTCTTCTGTGTAGAAGGAAAGAGGGGGTGAAAAAAAAAAAAAAAACGGAAGACAATGAGAGAAGAAAAACAGTAGAGAGAAAAGACAGAAATATGTACTCATGAAGAAATGCAATTTCAGCCTTGATGCTGCTGGAACTTTATCAGGGAGGTCAGCCTGTTCTAGACCTCACTCTTTACTAGGTAAGAGCCTCAAAAGCCTGTGTATGGTGTCAAAGTGAACTTCACCAGTGATTAGACATATCCACTTCTGCTCAACAATGGGCACATAGAAAAAGTTTGATGGTGAAGGTGTTGTAGAGAAAGCATTCCTTTGTAGCTGTGTAAACTGTGGTGTTTACTTTGCAGAGGAGGAGATGGCAGACTACCAGGAGATGGAAGGGGCTGCATGTCCCACCACACCAAAGTATGACTGTGTCATCTGCAACCAGTGCACACCATCCAAGCCCAACAAACTGATGGGGCTGGTGGTTTTCTTTACAGTCTTCCAGTGGTGAGTGGCGGTGAACCAGGACAACAGCGGTTCATGGGGGAAGCGTTGTCCTCACCCACACTGTCATGGAATATTTCATCCTGTTGATTTTATCAGTGGTGCATAGGATCTTAGTACACAGCCACTTGGTGTGTAGTCCCATTGAGTCTATGAACAGCAAAGTACATCAGTGAACAACCATTTTGTGTTTAATCCCATTGATTTTCTGGAATAGTGTAACTCAATACATAATCCTTCTGAGTGTAATCCAATTGATTCTATGGCACCACATTTCTTGATGCATAATTACTCAATGTGTAATCCCATCGTTCGTTAGCAGATAAAGAAATGTAAGCATGAAAGGCCGTTACTGCTGTTGATGGTGCTCTTTGATTTTCAGATATCACCCCAGTGATGTTTTCCTGTTTTTATTTTGAGATTAGATCCTGATTTGTCATTATACCTTTTTACAATGGTGGTGTGTTCAACCTGGCCGCAGTTGAGCGTGAAATGAGAGTTTTGGGGTATGCAGAGGGTAACAAACAACGTGGTTGATAGTGTTTTCTTTTTCTCTATGGGGACCTTAATTAGACAGTGGGCATACGCGCGCGACAGTTTGTGCTCCTTCCATCAGGCAGACGATTTTGTGTTCCCAGAGCTAAGCTGATGCGCACAAAAAAGAGCTTTTGTGTTCAAATCCATTGCGTTTTTAAACAAACACAGCGTGTAAGAAGAGGCGATGGATCATCTGTGACACAAGCATGTGCGCGGGTGTGTATGTGAAATAATCAATGTATGTCAGTGTTTGTATGAGGATGGAAGAAGAGCATGTCTCTGTAGGTTTTTCTCTTACTTACCTGTCGCAGCAAATGCTTTATCCCCACTTGGCATGTCCAAAGTATTTACCCTCTGTGCTCTCTCTCTCATTTTGACAGAAGGTGTAAAGTATTTGGGAAATGCTGAAAAAACACAACCTCTGTTGTACTTATTACTCTTTAAAGATGCTGATATCAGGTTTTTTCTCTTACTTGTGTGTGAATCTGATCAAAATCCAAGTATATATGTATGTATTAACATGAATAAGAAATGATTTTGTTCAACATCACTGATGATTTAGGCTGTTGTATAAGCTCTTAGTGATTTGATGGAGTAAAATACTGTCTCTTCTTTTGCGAACAACAGAAATGGCAAACAGTTTTTCAAGCGTTGATCATCCATATTGCTGACTGCGAGTCATCAGGCATGTACGTGTGTGGTGTGCAGTGCTGGGCCACAGACAACGCACAGATCCAGGAAACATCTCTTGTCCCCTCCAACACCAGAGCAGGTGTCAGAGTTGCGCTGTGGGGGATCCAAACGACAGAGACACGCTGAACTGCTGAAGCACTTCGAAGAGGTCAGTCTACACTTTACAGACAGTGGGGTCAGGGATGTGGGAAAGCATGTGCATTGTCTCCGTGTCTCTGCTGTCTGACTTTGTTGAGTATACTTCAGCATCAGTGACATGCAGAGAATGATAAGGAATGATACAGTCAAACCTCTGTGATAAGACCTTCAAAATGTCCAGAAAATTTGGTCATAAATTGGAGGGGTCTTACAATGGAGGTAGCCACCGACAGTTGTAGAAACAAACACTTTCTCACAGATGAATTCTCCAAGCACAAAAAGTCTCAAGAAGACTGAATGCATACTGAATCTTTGAATCTGGGTCTTGCCAACTTTATAACTTCAAGCAATCAATATTGCAGTTTCACCTCCACGACTTCTTTTAATCACCTCCACTCTCTCTTCTTAGTTCAGTGGCTTTCTCTTTCGCGTTCTGCATGTTTTGCCTACGATCTCCGCCATCTTTCTTTTAATAACGGAAGCGACTCTTAATTGGGGGGCAGGTCTGCAGTTGTTTCCCTTGACTCATGGTCGTACACGAATGCTGCATTGGTCATAAATTTCAACAAAACGGAGGTTGCAAGTCGCGTTTTAGAGTAAGTCGCTTAAGAGGGGTTGTTTTAATAGTAAAATGCGTCCGTGCAAAAAAATTCAGTCTTAAATGAGAGGAGGTCTCTTAACAGAAGGTCTTATAAGGGAGGTTTGACTGTACTACAATAGTGATAAATGGCACTGTGATAGTGGAGATATTTCTTGAGGATAAATCATTTGCAATGTGCATACTTGTGGTGTGACTTCTGACTTGACTCCTCAGTGACAGATAATAAGTAGAGCTGCTGGTTATGCAGCAATATAGTTGTGTCTGTCAGTATCTGGAACAAATTCTGCTAGGCCGGAGGACTGTTTCAGTATAGGTTTATGTCTATTGCGTGGAGCAAACTGACGATCTTCACTCGTGTATAATTAACAAAACTGATGGACTCTTCTGTTGAATTCAAAGAGGCAGGCAGGTCAGATGCTTGAATTGGCTTACATGTGGGAATGGCATACTTTATGCACTCACATTCCAAAAACTGGAAGTGTTGATTCTACAGTAATAGAAAGAAAAGTGTGATTTTTCATTTCACTCATGAGGGATCAGTTCCATCATAAAGATAATCCTACTTTCTGTTTTGTAGCATAGATTGAATATGAGTGATTTCTGTAACTCTAATCAAGGATGTTTGAACTTTGGAGCATGCTGTAAGAGAGGCAGCATTGATGTTAATATGTATTACAGAAGGAAATAAAGGAAAAAAACAGACAGTCGCAAAATGGCTTATCTTCATATTGAGCTGATTCTGAATTGCTTCCTAGGGAACTGCATCAAGATTCCTTATGTGTGTGCAGACATCCTGTGACCTGTCCATCAGCATTGGATGGGAAGGGGGAGTGTATGCCTCCACCTGTGGCCACTACCTACACCTGGACTGTCACAAGTCGTACATTGACACATTAAAGGTACGTTTCCTGGCCTCAGTCCCTCTTCTCTTGTGTCATTTTGTTTCATTTTAAGCGTGCAGGGTGTGGAGAGATGGGATTATATATGCCTCAGCATGGGACAGTATTACCTGTAAAAGAGTTTGCATGAATGTTAGATTGGTGCACTAAACTGAAGTTGATTGACCTCTTCAGCTTTATTTCCTTGTGCTATGCCTACTTGAGGCAGCTTTCTTTCCAGTGATATTGTTGTTGTTTTTTGTTAAAATGTTTGTGATTTACTGTAAGCTGCTGTATATTAGTGAGCTTATCCTGTAAGCTGGTGTATATCATGTACTTGCCCTGTGAGCTGTTGTATATGTACATGTTTGTCCTGTGCTGCTGTATATCTGTGCTTGTCCTGTGAGCTGTTTTATATCTATGTTTATCCAGTGAGTTGCTGTACATTTCTGTGTTTGTCCTGTGAGCTGCTGTACATCTTTGTAGTTGTCCTTTTAACTTTTGTGTATTTGTGTGTTTTCCTGTGAGCTGCTGTATGTATGCGTTTGTTCTTAAAGCTGCTGTATATCTGTGTTTGTCCTGTGAGTTGCTGTATATATGTGTTTGTCTTAAAAGCTGCTGTATCTCTGTGTTTGTCTTGTGAGCTGCTGTATATCTGTGTTTGTTTTTAAAGCTGCTGTATATCTGTGTTTGTCCTGTGAGCTGCTGTGTATCTGTGTTCTTAAAGCTGCTGTATATGTGTGTTTTCTTAAAGCTGCTGTATATCTGTGTTTGTTCTTTATGTTCTTTATCTGTTGCTGTAAGTATGCTGTATATCTGTGTTTGTTCTTAAAGTTGCTGTATATCTGTGTTTGTTCTTAAAGCTGCTGTATATCTGTGTTTGTTCTTAAAGCTGCTGTATATCTGTGTTTGTTCTTAAAGCTGCTGTACATCTGTGTTTGTTCTTAAAGCTGCTGTATATCTGTGTTTGTTTTTAAAGCTGCTGTACATCTGTGTTTGTTTTTAAAGCTGCTGTATATCTGTGTTTGTTCTTAAAGCTGCTGTATATCTGTGTTTGTTCTTAAAGCTGCTGTATATGTGTGTTTGTTTCTTAAAGCTGCTGTATATGTGTGTTTGTTCTTAAAACTGCTGTATATCTGTGTTTGTTCTTAAAAACTGCTGTATATCTGTGTTTGTTCTTAAAAGCTGCTGTATATCTGTGTTTGTTCTTTGAACTGCTTTATGTCTGTGTTCTTTGAACTGCTTTCTGTCTGTGTTTGTTCTGTGAGCTACTGTGAGCTACTGTGTGTTTTTTCCTGTGAGCTACTGTATATCTGTGTGTTTTTCCTGTGAGCTACTGTGTATCTGTGTGTTTTTCCTGTGAGCTACTGTATATCTGTGTTTTTTCCTGTGAGCTACTGCATATCTGTGTGTTTTTCCTGTGAGCTACTGCATATCTCTGTGTGTTTTTTTCCTGTGAGCTACTGTATATATCTGAGTATCTGTCTTGTGAACTACTGCATATCTGAGTGTCTGTCCTGTGAGCTGCAACATATCTGAGTGTTTGTCCTGTGAGCTGCTACATGTCTGTTTGTCCTGTGAGCTGCTACATATCTGTTTGTCCTGTGAGCTGCTACATATCTGTTTGTCCTGTGAGCTGCTACATATCTGAGTGTTTGTCCTGTGAGCTGCTACATATCTGAGTGTTTGTCCTGTGAGCTGCTACATATCTGTTTGTCCTCCTGAGCTGCTACATATCTGAGTGTTTTGTCCTGTGAGCTGCTACATATATGTTCGTCCTGTGAGCTGCTACATATCTGAGTGTTTGTCCTGTGAGCTGCTACATATCTGAGTGTTTGTCCTGTGAGCTGCTACATATCTGAGTGTTTGTCCTGTGAGCTGCTACATATCTGTTTGTCCTGTGAGCTGCTACATATCTGTTTGTCCTGTGAGCTGCTACATATCTGTTTTGTCCTGTGAGCTGCTACATATCTGTTTGTCCTGTGAGCTGCTACATATCTGTTTGTCCTGTGAGCTGTTTTATTTCTGTGGGTTTGCAGCGGAATCAGTCACAGACAGAGAACATCTCAATCAGTCGTGGGGAGTTCTACTGCCCCATGTGCCGACAGACATCCAACGCCATGCTGCCCATAGTGCCGGAAGAGGAGGAGAGGAGCAGTGTGGCCAGACCTGTGTCCTCTGACCCTTTGCGCATGGTCAAGGACATTGCTGACATGATGTTCCAGAAACCTAAACAGTCTGTGAGTTTTACTAATCAAAGAAATGTCAGCGAAACTAGTATTTGAGAGTGTGTTTGTTTTTATATGTATATGCATATCTGCATAATTTTCTCTGTTTGTGTGCACACATGTGCATATGCATGTGCCCGCGCATGCATGCATGCGTGCGTGTATGTATGTGTGCGCGCGCATATGTGCGTGCACATGCGCGTGTACGTGTATGTGTGTGTGTTTATGTGTGTGAATGTGTGTGTGTTTATGGGGAGGAACTGTGTATGTGTATCATGCGTATATTGCAATGGTCAGCTGGGCTACAAACATCTTGACTTTGCATGCTGCACACATATATGCAATATGTTTGACTTACTTGCTTTGTTCTTTACGTACTTATTAGTTTTTATTGTCCCAGTAAAACAAATAAAACACTGTTTGTCTGCCTGTTTCTGCATATGTACTGTGACCAATGTTTATGGGTATAAGACAGGATCCTGCTGTTTGCCCCACCAGTATTTCACATCCTTTCAAGGTCCTGACCAGTGACATCATGCATTATTTAGGAAAACGAGATTTACGGTACACCTGACATCAGGTTTCAGTGATCTTATCTTTGTACTGGCTGATCTTCTTCAAATAGTCCTAATCCTTGTATTTTAATCAGCCTGCTTGGAACCACCAAGCATACATCTTGATGGGCTGATAAAAGAGAAGAAATTGACTCAACTTCAAGCATGAGATTTTTCTGCCGTTTGGTGGATTTCTGCTCACCTTTTGTTAAATTTCACAGAACTTTATTTTTTTCTCAGTTGTGCTTACGTTGTTGTCCCAAAAAAGAAAAAAAAAAAAGCATGAGTATGGCACACCAAAACTACTTTCGGCTGGTCTGAGACGTACACCACCATGGTCAGTTCATGATCCTAGTGCACAACTGATAGCAGAAGCTGCATGCTTGAATGCATGATGTTGCTGCTGATTGGACAAGACTGTGGATGGTTCACGACTTTGAACTGTTGTCCATTAAAACGGGTCAAGGATGGGTTGTGAAAAGCAAAGCAAACCTTGCAGATCAGTCCCACAATTATCATACATTATTTTCAACTTATTTACTTTTCAGCAGCCTTATTTTAATGGGATGCAAACATTGCTTGATAGATTGAAATGATCAGAAGCCTAAAAGAACATAGATTAATTACTTGGTCAAGGCAAGTAATCTTACCTGTCTCAACCATTTTTCTCATGCTTACCTGTCCAAACAAATGCCTTGTTCTTACATGGCTGGGAACATTGCCATGTTATCAGATCCATAGAAAAAGAAAAGAAAATTTTTTTTCTTGGAGAACAGGGAGCCTACCCATACTGATGCTAGTACTAAGTATGTATTGTCATCAGTGTATGGGGAAGCCAGTGTGTTACACCAGTGTGATAAAATTGAAACAAAAAAGAGAGCAGAAAAAACATATGATATTTAAGTTACTGTGAGGCTTCAGTTGTTCGTATCTCCCTCTAACTCTTCCCTAGTTGAACAGAACCTCACGGTTGTCCATGAGTGAGATTTTTGCATTTAACCTTTAAGGTAGTCGTATTCATTCTTCAGGAACGATGTTGTTTGTTATCATCCATCCCGCTGGCACGCAATCGTTTAAAGGTGGAACGGGATTCAGTGTATGTGTGAATTATATGTGTTCATGCATGGAGCCTCAGTTTAAACTGTCATCCGTAGGACAAATGAGAAAACTGTTTCCAAGGTGGTTGTCTTAGAACAAGAGTATGATGCCCTAGCCATTAGCCTTACAAGACCCCTTGTTTGTTGGAATGATCTTTATGTTCATTGCTGACTGCAGGAGATGGCAGAACTGGTGCAGGCGGTGAACAAGACCATGGAAGCAGTGTTTAACATCACGTACAAGTCTTTCCATGTGCTGCCCAACCATGACGTGACCACCAACAACTTCCTGTTCATTAGCTCCGTGGCAAGGTAGTGGGGCCTGTCAGCTTTTGTACGTCCTGTGTACCTGTGAAGTTGCTGTGACTTACTGTTGAAGCCACACTGATCAGGAACTTCACAGACTGATGTATATTGTAGGCTGGTAGGCAGTTTTTAAGAAAACATTTTTTGTTATTTTCCGTTGAAAGGACACTTGTGGAATGGTATTGAAGCTACAGTCAAGCAGCTAATGGAGCCTACAGTGTTCACAGAAAACAACACAAACACAGTTGAAAACAATCAATATGATGTGTCTTTATGGGCCATTGGCCTATTTGAACAGATCAGGACATTTACTTATAGGCTGAAAAATCCCATTGCTTGGCATTAGATGTTTTGACTTATATAGGGGAAGTGTAGTGACCGTATTTGTTTGAATTTATGTATGGAAATGAATCATTGAAATGAGTGTTTTTATATGGCTGTAACCCCTTGGTATTGTGGCTTTATGACTTGGTAGATGACTGTGTAGATGTGGTGTGTGTGTGTAGTGTGTAGACTGGGTCTCCACATAAGAACACCTCGGTCATTGGATTGATACTGAAATGGGTCAAAGTTGCAATACTGTCAGCTTTTCGATGAGGCCCTTACTTCTCATGCATATGTGTGTATATTTGTACCTATCAAGTTGATTGAATTAAGTACACCTGTCTATAGGGTCAATATCTACTTCTCCCTGCATTCAGATCCACTGTGAGGGTTCATTGCATGGACCTTGACGTCTACGCTATTTATGACCTAGTGGACAAATAATGGTAGGGTCGAAGCTGCAATTGACTGAATATTACACAGTTATTTGTAGGGTTGATAATCAACAATTACTTAAATGCTTAAGTTGTTTACATCTACAGTTGATTGAAAATGGCTGTCTGTGGGTGCTGACTGACACATGGCCTAGGAAAAACTGTCAATAAGCAAATGAAACAGTACTTATGTGGAGCCATAATACACCCCTGAGTTATTGTGGATCCATGGCTTTTGGTGATCCAACTTAAGACATACTTTGGATCAGTGTTGACCCAGTAGTACATGCAGCATGTGCTTAAGCCGATTAGAAAGCTAAACATGTAGGATTTTAGTTCCTTTCTCTCAGGCTGTCTGTTTGATGTGATGTATTAGTTGTCAGAGTCTCACAGTTATGGCAGCTAGTGATAGACTGTAGCTTTACATACTGATTTCCAAAGGCACCATCAATGTTGATGGATGTTTGGGCAGAACCAATCTGGAACTGGAGCTGCTGTTCCGAGGCGGAAGTCTTGAACAACCTCTTCCTCCGTCCACCAGCAAGAAGCTGTGCCTCTGTGAGTGTCTGTGTCAGTCTGTACGGATGCATGAGTGCTTTAATGTGTGTGTGTGTGTGTGTGTGTGTGTCTGTGTGTGTGTGTATATACAAAGAATGCTTAGATGGTTGTGGTTCAAGTCTCTTTGTGGTAGTGAATCTGTTGGCTTCATTTATGCCCTTGATATGTTTTTGTGTTTTAATGTGCATATGACTGTTTATGTAGATACCAATGCATTTACATATATATGCAAGAAGAGATTTTTTTCTCTGACCTGTCTACTGTCTAGGCCAGATCCAGGTTTGAATCTGCTTTCCAGTGGTTTCATTTGTTTACATAACAGATGTTTTCCTCTCACCTGATGGTAATCTGTAGGTGATTCAAGCTGCGATGACAAAAAAACACAGATTAAGAGAGATCACTCATCTGCTCTTCTGTTAGATTACCTCCCCTTAAATGAATGTTTCACACAGTCACTGTGCAGTTATGTGCTACTGTAAATGCAAGAATGTGTCTATAAGTGTCCATGTATTTTTTCTTTTTTTCCACATTTCTTACATTGTCAGACTGCAGGTCAGCAAGTCTTCATCTGCACGCAAGGACGTTTTTCTGTATGGTTGTGCTGTAATGTATGTGTATGGCACATATATACAAGCAGAAGTATTCTATTTTTTACCATGCATTTTAAAGAAAAGGCGTTGTTTCGTTGTAACCATGATGACTGTTTTGTCACTGCCTAGCTCCCTTGCTGTCCGTGCTGAACCTGTACCTTCGCAACACCCAGTCTCCGCAGGCGCACATCCGGCAGTGGTCGCACATCACTGGCGTGACCCTCAGTGATGACTCCACCTCCCTGCTGACCTACCAGCAGCGTGTGCCTCTGCTGCTGCTGGGGCTCACATGGGTCGCTCAGCTGTGCCAGTTGGTCCTTGTGCTTGCCCCTGTCTCTGGAACTGGGTGAGTCACACTGCTGGTGTGTGGTATATGTGTGTGTGTTTGTGTGTTGTGTGTGTGTGTGTGTGTTTGGTGTTTGTGTGTGTGTGTGTGTGTGTGTGTGTGTGTGTGTGTGTGTGTGTGTGTTGTGTGTGTTGTGTGTGTGTGTGTGTGTGTGTGTGTGTGTGTGTGTGTGTGTGTGTGTGTGTGTGTGTGTGTGTGTGTATATGTATGTTATTGTATAGCCATGGTTGTGCGATAAAAGAAAATGCCATAGATCAAGAGGAGAGAGGATTAGGGTTTTTTCATGGGGAATATTGAAGTCATTCACCACCTGTTGACCAGATTTGCTCCCAGTCTGTGCCATCACAGGTTGGCTGTCAGCTCACCAGACTTTGCCACTGATTGTGTCAGTTGATCAAGTTTGAAGCATATGCAAGGTTGTTTGCATTTGGGCAAAGGCTGCAAGCAAGCAGGCAGTGTGTCAATCTTGCAGAACAGTGGACAACAATCTGATGTATAAGGTTGCTTGAGAGGATAGCCCAACCAGTTGGACAGTTCTCCCATGAAAATAAATGTTGAAGTACTGAACCTCCAGACAAATACAACAAACATTGAAATAAGTCTTGACTTCTTGGTCGTCTTCAGACAGGACAACTGCAAACAGACAAACAAACAGCAGAAAATAGATAGAGTGGGGTAAAAACAAGTGCCGGTGAGCAAGTGCTTAGTTGCTTTGAAAGTGACTGAATAGGGTTGGGAGAGAAGAAAGAAAGAAAGGACAATGAGAGGTGGGATGAAAAGGACAATGTTAAAATATGAATATTAAATCATTCAATGACAGTGAGAGAAATCATTGAGTTTCGTATTTTCAACAGAAACGATTTGCTTACTCCAGATTTGCTGTTAGTTAGGGATTTAAATATTCCTATTTCAATCTTCTTTTTCATCCCGACTCTCCTTTTCCCTCCACCCAAGTCCATCCCTGTATAGTCACTTTCACAGCGACTGAGGACTTGTTCATCTGCACTTGTTTTTTTTCTTCACTAGATGTGTTTTTCTACTTTGTTTGTTGGTTGTTGCCCTGCCTGAGAAAGACCTATAGGTGGAGGCTTCAATGCTTGTAGTATTCATCCGATGGTTTAGTAGCTCAACATTTATTTTCATATTTTGACTCATGCCTGCAGTCAATGTAATATGAAATCCTGTTATGGTGTTCAGTGACTGTTGTCCTGTGAAGTGGTTTGTTACTTGGGCGAGATAACATGACTCCAACAAAACCAAATGATGAGAAAGCGAGGCAAGACACTCATCCTGTTCTGTCTTTATCTACGGAAAATCTTTACTGGTAGTGATACTGGTTGTGCAGATCATTTTCTGTGCGTGGTGCAGCGACTGTACTGTGTGACCTACATCCAGGCCCTGACAGTTCTCAGCTGCCGACTGACACAGGATGAACGCCAGGCATGGTGCAAGAAGGGGTCAGAGGTGGGTCGCTCCGTCATATCAGGTCATTATGACCATGATGACAACACTCTGTAGTTTAAAGTTATTATGTCATAATGATAAGCAATCTGTTATAGTTACAATAATGATAATTACAATTTCGTATTATGTTGTTATGTTGAGGCCAGATGAGGTTGTTGCTCAGATTAACCTCAAAATTAACAGAGCTAAAACACAGTGATTACAAGGCCACTGTTCTGTGCAGAAATCTGATGCTGGTAACCACAATGTTGTCTTTCATGCAAGCGTTTTTCACCTTGTGTTAAGGGATGAAGGTAAAAGTGACTGAACAGTGAAAATCAGATAACAGAAAAAAAAAAAAAAAATAGGGGGCACCTGAACTACAGTTTTGCCCAGACATTAAGTTTCTGAAGCCAACAGGCCGAAGCACCATGTTGTCCAGGAGAGTTTATAGCATCAGAGAGCATGTAAGGACAATTGAATCAATGGCCATTAGGTTGGCGTGACAGTGTTGTGGACCACAACTATTGGTGATATTGCTGCTGTAGAGATTGTAGGCCCACTGTTGATCAATTTTGATCATCAGGATTTGGCTGAAGATTCAATGATTTGGATTTTCCTTGGGGTCTAGTGGTGTCCAGAAGTGTTCTAGCTTCAGTTGCAGTGGACCAATGACCTACAGGTGTGGACTGCTTAGTGCTGGCACCAGAATGGCACCGAGATGTGTGCTGTGCCAGTTAACAATGAGGTCTCTATGGGACATATGGTGACATGAAAGCACCATTCCTCTTCCTTCTGGTCCAGCATGTCCGTTCCTCGCTTCACTTTGATTTTTCCACATTGAAACATGGGGAAGGATATGAAAGATTTTAATGGGGAGTTATCACTTTTTTGTGTAGAATGTTTTAGTAATGGCTGACTGTGGGGGTTGCACTGTTGTCTTCTGCAGATGCTGCAAAAGTGATATGTCAAGAGCACTGGGCATTCTGGAATTTCCTGTTTGTGACAAGTGGCCTTCCCAGCACAGTTGCTTGGACAGCGTCATAACTTGGGTGTTGGTCTCTTCCCAGATTTGATTGTTGTTATGAGTTCTGACCTTGTGGGCATGATTAGTGCTGTTTGATGGTGCAGGTGACAGCCAGCTCACTGCAGAGATGGCTGAACTTCATTATAAGTCAAATGGGAACGTCACCACTCTACAAGGAAATGGATGCTGGCAATGACTTTCTGGCGGTGAGTTGGCCAGCAAGCTGTGTGTGTTGTTCTTGCTGTTTGATGCTTTGGTCTGCCTCTGAAGATTGGGGTTTGCTGATGTCTCCTGGCTTGCATGTATGAACACTTGCATATATGTGTGTTCAGAGATTTTCACAAGAACCATAGACAGGCACAAGTTCTTCCTCTTATGCACGCACGCACACGCATGCACGTGCATGCACGCACGCATGCACATGCACACACACACACACACACACACACACACACACACACACACACACACACACACACACACACACACACACACACACACACACACACACACACACACACACACACACACACACACACACTCACACATATGTTTGCACTTAGACATGTATTGTAATATACATACATGTATTCTTGCTTACATACATTTTTTTTATAGTCCCTCAGTTTCCAGCTTGGGATTGGGGGAGCTGGTAGAGATGGCAAGATTTCTGGGCTATAAACTACATTGGTAGGTAAGCCGCGCCAACTGAATTTTCAGAAAAATTGGAAGATCAATGCACTAGCCACAGCCTCTTGATTAGCAGCAAATTCGTAAACTGGCAAACAAGAAACAACAATAATAGTGCAAAGAAAAATCAGTCTTCTTCATACTTGTCATGACTTTTTACATTTTTCGCAGTCTATAGTCACTGGTGGAACATAGCCAGACATTTTGGTAGACATAGATCAGGTTCAGCAGAATTTTATCTTAAAGGCCTAGGGTCTTGACAAAGGTATGTTTGCTTGATCATGTGTTGCAGACAAGAGACTGATCAGGTTTAAACATTATTTAACTATTGTGAACAATGCCTATTTTGTGTACCATTCATCTATGAATAATTAATTCTCTGAAAAGTAGTCAAATTTCAAACCTCAGTTCTCAGCCTGTCCTGTTAACTACAGATCAGATGTTAACCTTTGTAGCAGAATTGGATGAATTCCTGAATAAGCTGCTTCTAATGTAGTAGTGGCAGGGATGTGAATAAAAAAAAAAGTAGTAGCTTATAGCCTGGATATTCCAGTAATGTGTGTCAGCAGTAATTGTGTGGCATAAAGAAATGCTCGAAGAGCCTGGATGGGGCTGTTTACAGGAGGCCAGAATGATCATCCAGGGAATAAAACCACTGGGTAGACAGAGAAGATGAAACAAAAAAAAAACAAAAACAAAAGTCAGGGGTCCAGACCTGCTGAACCTTTTACCACTAGCGGAAATGGGGCGGAAAATGACATAGAAATAAATGTATCATTCTTCTTGTTTATGTTGTTCATTACCCATACTTTTCAAAAAATAGATTTCAAGCATAAGTGTTTGCAGTGGCTTGTCTCTGTTGAATTATAATCTGTGGTCATGTTGGGTCCCTGATTTCTTTCAGATATGTCAGAGTGTATGGTCGCCCCTCAGTGTGGAGGCCTGGGTCGAAGAGTTCTGCTTACCATTTCTTCGTGTGGCTGCATTGCTGCGCCAGAGCATGTTTGGTCCCTGCCTGGAAGAATTACAGGTATCCTGACTTTCTGATGCTGTACAATGATTTTCATAATTACACCTCCTTGGCTATCGACTAACATTCCATTTTATTAAGTTAACTATGGCCAGTACAGTTTTAGGGAGAGAGACAATGGAGACAGATGAAAGGCATGTACTGAGACCTATGAATTCTTATATGCCTTGATCAGTGCACCCATAATTTGATGGAACCTGTCAGTTTGAGAACCTGTTTTAGCCTGATTTAGGTAACTGGTGGGTCCTTGTGTTAGTTCTATTGTGCATGTGACAGTATGAATTTTTGTTGTTGATGTTTTATGCTTATTTATTTTTGTTAATGTTTGTGACAGTCACAAACATTCTTCGAAGGCATGTGATATGTTCCATTGTTCAAGGTATATAAACTGTCATACCATGAAGAATGGTGGTGTACACATGATCTGTTAATCAAGGCATACAAATTGTCCGGTGGAGAGGTGCCAGCTCTTGTGTTTTTGCAGCAGTCCTCTGCCCAGCTGAAATTTGTACTGATCTATTGTCACAAAAGTTATTTCTGCTGAAGAGAGATCCCACAAGCGTCCCATGGAGTCAAAGCAAATACCACTGACGTTTTGCACAACTGTTTTTTCATTACCACTGAATTGACATACTTTTTGAAATGCACTGAACTTGTATTCAATTACCAGCCAGTCATCTGCAGTGTTCTGACCAAGGGGGCAGTAGAAGCAGGAGGGTGAACAGAATCTCTGCAGCCGCCAATAATTGTAATTTGTGGCAGAGTGTTTATGTGTGACAACAGTGTGGATGAATTTAAAAACAAAGTGAACTTAAGTAAGTTTATGTTGAGTAGAAGGGAGAAGAGGTAGTCATATGTAACAGCCAACCAAGGTTTGATCCCAGGATGGGTTATCCTACCCCAGCATGAGGGATGAGGGAGGTAACGGAAAAATTTCAAGAGAAAAGAAAGATCAGAAGCAGCTGATATGATAATAGCGGCAAATCTTGCCTGTCCCTTCCTCTACACCATGTACACACATACACACACACATGCACGCATGCACGCACACACGCACGCACAAGAGGATATGGTATTGAATATATTTGTATGTAAATGGATGTTTTTGTTGTGACAGGAACAGTCAGAGTTCGACATCCTGGTGGAGTACCTGGGCATGCAGCCTTCAGCCAGCTCCAGTGGTAAGCCAGGTTCGGAGGTGACAGGCATCGCCTGTTTGCGATGGGCTGTCGACGACCCTTTCGCCCTGGTGCGGGCGTGGTGCCAGGATCTCAACAACTTTGCCAAAGTCAAGCCTGCCAAGTGCAAGGTGAACAGTGTGCACCTGGATGTTGTGGCTTCTTGGGCTGGGATTTGTTTTCCATGTATTTTGACTGGGTGTGCAGATTGGGGAGTGTTACACACACACACATGATACCAGTGGAAAGCTGTGGTCTTAAAGTAAATGTAATACTCGTAACTACCACTTTTTTTTTTTTAAATAGCTTTTTTTGCTGTCCCAACCTCTGCACCACCTCAGAGGCAGTGCACCCACGCCGCTCATTCCAATACCCCCCATCCACAGCCACAGCCCGGTCGGCCCTGCCGCAGTCCCGGCACCGGCAATCCACAGGGAGCAGTCACTGTCAAGTCATCAAGACGCAACCCACCGAGGAGACACTACACTGCTGCCAAGTCACTTCGGTGGTGTACAGTGGCGCCTGTTCTGATCTAACATACGCAGGACATCACCTACTAAGCACCCTACTGACGACAATAATTGCTTAGTCATGGAGCCGCATGAGCGAGCTCTCCCTCTGGAGGGCGCCACCACATCCGTCCAACGACAGCCCCCATGGACTCACCGATACCAGTGACCCCAACAGAACCAAACAAGGCCACAGACGCGGAGAGGACATCAAAATTGAGGTCACCATGAGAGCAGGGCATGAAGGGCCAAAGAATCTGAGACTTTTTTTTTATGCTGATCGATGAGAATGAGGATGATTAAGATGATGCTACAGATTTCCATTTCGGTCTGAGACTACATGACAGGACTGTACTCTACACTTCCTTTCATAATATAACCCGCGCGTGAACCAGGCCCAAGAGATACAGGCACCTGCAGTGTTGGTCAGGAAATTTGAGCAACACTCTCAGAAACGCATCCATTAAGTGGATGAAACTCGACTGTGTGGTCCCAGTCTTCCCAACTGAGTCCGCAGCAAAACTCAACTCTGGGTAGGAGCCGGTTGGGGCAGAAAAACCCGCATGACTCTGATGGGATTCGAACCCATGACCTCCGAGCCAGGAGTCCGCGACGCTAACCACTTCGCCATGGCGGCTGGTAATAGCTTAAGACTAACTTAAGAGTTATTGTGAGGGTCTGGCTTGCATAATGGGTAAGGCATCAGACTCTTGTTCCAAGGTCTAAGGTGGGACCACAGTAAGATGGAACATGACAAGCTGTAACCACTACATTTTTTTTGTTAATGACATGTAACTTATTGTGAGGGCCTGGCTCATAAAGTGCTAAGCATCAGACTCTTGTTCCGAGGTCTGAGTTAGGAAGGCAGTAAGGTGGCTTGCCAATTTCAGCAAATATGCTTCACATGGCTTTTTGTAAACTAACTGATGGGCATTTTTACAGGCAACAGGAAAATATAGTTCTGGTCATTAAGTTTGCAGTTAGGAGTGTGCTAATTGTCTTGATGGGGGGTGTTAAGTATTTGCAAATCAACAGGACAAAAGGTTGTTTTCAAAAGTACCCTTGCTGCTGAAATGTTAGGAGACGTCTTTCCAAATGAGTCATTTGTAAGTCTCATTGTTAGCAGTGATAATTATTTTTACAATGAGAAAGACTGAAACAGAGCACAGCATTGCTGAAAACATTTCAGAATACAAGTGTAAGTGATGACAGCGAAAGGAAGAAGAGAGGAAATCCTTTCAGTCTCTTTGTGAGTCTCTCGTCTTGTACTTTTTTCTTCCACTTTATGTAGTTGAAACATGAATGGGTGAAGTGATACAGTTAAATCATTGCTGTTGAACAGTGATTGAATCTTCTGTGTAAGTGGCACTGTATATTTACCATTTCCTCCTATTATTGTATTTTATGGAGAGAAAGATCTTTTATTGTGTCATTCTGAGGTGCACAACCAAACTGGCACTGCAAGATCAACTCGGTATGTTGAAATTAAGCACATGCAGTTTTTTTTTTTTTATTTCACTGGCAAATAGTGTGTGTTCTTAGAACCAGAAGTAAATATCCCATAAAATTCATACCTTTCAACAACTATCCTGAACATACTGGATGCATAGTGGAAATTGTGTGTGCCCCTTCTTCCCCACTATGTTACCTAGCCCAAGACTCAGTTCTTACTTAAGGTAGCCAGTCTGGAAGGGCTGATCTCTCTGAGTTAACACCTGTGCAGACTTTAGCTCCCCCTTTTTTTTTAGCCAGTCTGGAAGGGCTGATCTCTCTGGAGTTACACACCTGTGCAAACTTTAGCTCCCCCTTTTTTTTTTTAGCCAGTCTGGAAGGACTGTTCTTTCTGGAGTTAACATCTGTGCAAACTTTTAGCTCCCCCTTTTTTTTTAGCCAGTCTGGAAGGGCTGATCTCTCTGGAGTTAACACCTGTGCATGCTTTAGCTCCCCCCTTTTTTTTTTAGCCAGTCTGGAAGGGATGTTCTTTTTTGGAGTTAACACCTGTGCAAACTTTAGCTCCCCCTTTTTTTTTTTAGCCAGTCTGGAAGGGATGTTCTTTCTGGAGTTAACACCTGTGCAAACTTTAGCTCCCCCCTTTTTTTTTAGCCAGTCTGGAAGGGATGTTCTTTTTTGGAGTTAACACCTGTGCATGCTTTAGTTCCCCCTTTTTTTTTAGCCAGTCTGGAAGGGATGTTATTTTTTTTTGAATTAACACCTGTGCATACTTTAGTTCCTCATAAAACTAAACAGAGATCCCATGCATCAGCACAGGCACAATAAATCTTGCAACTTATTATATCCCATTTCATCTTTTGGAGAAGAGTAGACAGTTATGCGCTAGTGGGATGGATGATACAAAAATAGAGCACATGACACTTGTTGCTAGGTATTGTCCCTAAAGATGGAATATAGCTACTATGATGGTGGGATTTTTAAAAAAAAAAAAAAAAAAGAAACGGTTGCATACGCAAAAATGTCACTGATGGTGAACCTCTTGAGTTCTAGCTGTGTAATGAAGAGAGAGAGATATATCATAATTGTATTTCTTCCTTGTTGATGCTGAAATTGTACTTTGTGCAAATCAACTACATAATGAAGGTGGGGCATTTTGTGTGTACTTTTGAAAAAGCGTCAGTTTTTTATATTTTTTTTTATTTTTATTTTTTTACCTTTTGAAAAAGCTCTTCACATTGTTAACCTTCACAAACTCTCGAAATAAATTCTTATTTTCCAGTCTTTGATCAACATTGATGAAAAGTGGGCACGACCACATTTGCTGTCCTTGCCGGAGAGATACTACGACATTTTCACAACCTACCGGCACCAGGCATGCAGTGGATGTCGTCGTGTTCCCAAGGACCCCACGCTGTGTCTGATCTGTGGCACCTTCTTGTGCTTCAGGGAGCAGTGCTGTGCTGATGTGCAGACCAACGTCTTTGAGTGTGTCTCGGTCAGTAGAGATACTCTGTGTCCATCTGTGTCTGTGGTGACGGCTTTGAAAGGTTCTTTTAGGGTCTGTGGGACTTTTATCACATTGAGACTGAAAAATTTGTGTGTGTGTGTGTGTGTGTGTGTGTGTGTGTGTGTGTGTATGTGTGTGTGTGTGTGTGTGTGTGTGTGTGTGTGCGCTTGCATACCACTTCACATGTGATGTGTACAAATGTATATCTGTGCTTGTTGAATACATGCATGTGTATATGTTTGTGTGTGTGTGTGTGTGTATGTGTGTGTGTATGTGCATGTGGAGAGGGTGGGGTTGAAGTGACTGGCAGCGTAAATGAATGTGCTGTGTGTGTGTGTGTGTGTGTGTGTGTGTGTGTGTGTGTGTGTGCTGAATCTCTGTTCTTTGGTCACGTGTCACATGTGTATGAACCATGGGGTGCACATATGTCACATTGACAGGTTTTGCACAGTCTGATGTATGCATGATTTTATCAACACTGTCTTTATCTTAAAGAGAAATCAGAATAAACAAAATGCAGATAACCCCAAGTATTCAAATATGCATTTTTGTGTATGGGTACTAAAGACTTGTATTCACATTCATGAGTAGTGTACATTTTATACAGAAACGTAGACAAATCAATCCTAACTTCAACATACCCATGTACAGTTCTTTACCATAGCTTAAATGTATGCTTCTGAAGTGTTAGACCATGTGACTGACAAGTTCCCTTGCATTAGAAATGTGTGTTTCAGCACTCTGTGCTGTGAAAGGGGGAGGGACACTTGAATCTTCTCCCTGGTCAACTCTAACATCATTGTAGCAGGTAGTGCAATGGCAGTAGAGGGAAGACAGAGATCTGCCTCCTGGTCAGCTGCACTATCATTGTGGTGTGATGTGTGTTGCAGCTCTAGTATCATTGTGGTGTGATGTGTGTGTGTGTTGCAGCACTCGATGCAGTGTGGTGGGGACACAGGGATCTTCCTCCTGGTCAGCTCCAGTATCATCGTGGTGTGTGATATGTGTGTGTTGCAGCTCCAGTATCAGTATGGTGTGATGTATGATGTGTGTGTTGCAGCTCCAGTATCATTGTGGTGTGATGTGTGTTGCAGCACTCTGTACAGTGTGGTGGGGGTACAGGGATCTTTCTCCTGGTCAACTCCAGCATCATCGTGGTGTTGCGAGGTCCCCGGGCCACTCTATGGGGCTCCGTCTATCTCGACCAGCACGGGGAGGAGGATCGAGATTTGAAGTGAGTTCTTTCCTGCTGCTTTGATCTCATCACTGATGAATTTGTTTTGTTTTGTTTTGTCTTTTTCAAAGGAATTTGCAAACATAATGGGTTTTGTATTTGTTTTATTTTACAGTAAACAGAGTTTGCAGCTTTGGGAAGTGTGCATACATTGTAAAGTGTTCTGAATACATTCAAACATGGAGCATCAGCCAGGCATACTTGTGTCCTCAGAAATATTTGTGTTTCTTCCTTTTTTTTTTTTTTTTTTTTTCAGCAGATCTTTTTAGAAGTGGAGGTATGGGAAAAGAGAGATAGTGTGTGTGTATGTGTGTGGACAGGGGAAGAGGTGGTGGGATGGTGGAATTTTCAGGAATCAGGGAAAGGTGGGGTTGACATCCTGATTAGAAAGAAACCTGATCGATAAACTTCTGTTGTATTCTCAAATGGACTAAATGAAAGTAGGTGGAAATGTATGCTATGTGAAGCTGAAGAGAGCTGATTTTTTTTTTTTGCATGCAGCCTCCCCACCCCTTCCCCCATCCTCACCCCTTCTCCTGTCCCCCTTCTGTACTATCCGTCATCAATCTTTTGGGGGACTGCTTTGGAGCAGTATTGATCTTGACGTATACTACTGGCAAAAAGTTAAGGGCCACCTGTCATGTTGATGTTAGTGTCTGAGTGTGTAAATAATAGGAACGAAGTCACAATGACCCAAACTTGGTTAGACATATTGAACAGATGTTTCTTAACAGATCACAACACCTAAAAACCCACTGCGGTACAAGGTGGAGCGCAGCTGCACTTGCGGAAACCACACGTAAAACCGGTAAAACTGGTGCCTGTGGGAGCATATGAGTTTGAAAAAAAGGGTGAAATGCTCGTGGTCAGTCATGATGCACGTGCATGGCACCTCGTTCATGAACACAGATCAGACGCTGTTGGCCACAAATCTGTAAACAGAACGGTCATCTACGCCAGCCCCAAAAGCATGGCACAAAGGCAAAGACTGGACCCTGCCAATCGTGGACGTGCCTTAGCGTTGACTGACAAAGGGATTCTGGCCGCGAGGTGGCTAGGCGTCTGAACGTGTTCCATTCCACCATCCAACGTCTTGTAGAGAGGTTTCAGGCCACTGGCAGCGTACAGGATCGGCCACGATCAGGCCATCCTCAGTGTACCGACAGACATGCTGACTGATTCCTCCCGCTGTCTGCCCTACGCAATCGGACTGTCACCTCATCCACCTTAAGGCGTGAGCTCCTGCAGGCTGCAAATGTCAGTGTCAGTAGAAGGACAGTTTGTAACCGTTTTGCACGAGTTCGGGCTGTCATCCCGGAGACCAGCAGTCCGAGCACTACTTACTCCAGCTCACCGCAGAGCACGGGCAGACTGGGAGCATGGGCAGACTGGTGTCGTCATCACGTTCGCTGGACGAGGCAGCAATGGTCTCGAGTGCCATTCACAGATGAGTCCCGCTTCACCTTGGCATTCAATGACGGGAGGACCCGAGCATGGCGAAGGCCAGGAGAACGTTTTGCTGATGCCACAGTTCGTGAGAGGTGGATCGTTACGGAGGGGGTTTCTGTGATGGTCTGGGGTGGCTTCAGTCGTCAAGACAGAACTCCCCTGTACGTCATTCAAGGCATGCTGACACGGGTGCGGTACCGTGACGAGATTGTGAGGCCCCTTGATCCAGCCCGCCCTTCAGGCCATGGGTAACGCTGCTGTTTTCCAAGACGACAATGCCCGTCCACACCGAGCCCGTGTCGTGGACAATAATCTGTAGCAAGAGGGGATCATCCGGATGCAGTGGCCATCTCGCTCACCCAATCTGGCTCCAATTGAGCACCTCTGGGATGTCCTTGGACGGCGGGTAGCCCACAACCACCCCCCGCCTGTTGACGTGGCCCAGCTCACTCTTTCTGCAGCAGGAGTGGCAGGCCATACCGCGGGACACTCTTCGGACCCTGGTGGACTCCATGCGTCGATGTTGTGGCGCTTGCCTGGAGGCAAACGGTGGCTACACTCGGTACTGAATGGTGCAGTTTTCAGTTGTGGCTTATGTGACGATCTTGAGGAAGGGTGATTGGACATTACAGCCCGCTGTCCGCGTTTGATTTGTTGATTTCATGCAATGGTCCAATGAATTTGTTCTTGAATAAATTTGGAAGATTTTGCGTCCGTTCTTATTAAACATTGGCTGTAGTGTTTTGGTCTGGAGACAGCGTTGGCAACGGCCCTCAACTTTTTGCCAGTAGTATATTTCAGTGTGTGCAAGTGAATCCCTTTTACACCACCCCCACTCCCTCTCCTCTCCCCCCCCCTCCAAGCTCTTTTTGCCCCATTGTCCTCCTTGCAGTTAACATGGCCAACTTCAAAGCAGTGAGCTTTAGTGTCACAGATCTGTATATGCTTGTCCGTGAGGGGGGGGGACAATGTCTCTCAAAAAGTACTTGGAGAGGGTGTTTCTTTTTGTACTCCCAGTTCTTATAGAACAGTGAGTACTTTACAACAGAAACGAAGAAATGCGGTCTGTGTGTCTGTCTGTCCGTGATCAAAATGTGTTCCACTCGCTCCAGACAAAACTTCTATGCCGATCTTTCTGAAAATTTGTCGATATGTTTCATTATGGGTCACGGATGATGCCCAATATTTTGCTGTTATAGCCATTACTAACGGCTGTAATGGCCCCTAACAGGTTTACTTCTTTATGGAATATCTCACATGTATTCAAGATAAACTGGGTGTACGTTTATATGCTTTGCATCTTGTTTTTCCTCTTATTTATGACACACTGTTTGATGTGTTCAGGCGTGGCAAACCTCTGTTCTTGAGCCGGGAACGTGTGCAGTTGCTGGAGAGCCAGTGGGTGTCTCACAACTTTGAGCAGTCCTGCAAGCGCTGGATCTGGCACCGTGACCATCTCTAAGGGGTTCCGAAGGGGGAGATGGGGGAACCTAACACTGTTGGCTGTGATTTGTCTTTGCTGCTTCCCTGTGTTGTGTACATGGTCATTGGTAATGTGATAGGATGCGTGTGTGTGTGTGAGGGAAGGGGGGGGGAGGGGTCACAATGACAATGTGAATGTATGCAGACAGTTGTTGATATTTCCAAATGACAGCATAGTATATGTTTATTTTCTTTTTATCATCTTCCTTATTATTAGGCTGTTGCTTCTTTATCTTTTCTTTTGTCATTTTATTTCCTTATTTTTTTGCTTTGTTTTTCCTCTATATTGGCATGTCAGATTGCTGAACATGACGCAGCAAAATAAAAAATTGTTTGTTGTTCTTTTTTTAAATTTGTAAATAGAACAGGAATTATTTTGACTTAGTACAGAGAAGCTGATTGTGGTTTCTTCTAAGTAACATACAGACCTACACATGCACACACATATAGATTAGTCATGCTTGATGTGATTTTTTAGCTTTGAGCAGCAGAATGAAGTGGTCTTGTTTTGAATAAAATCTCTTTGGTCATGTGTGTTATTTTTCTTTTACATTCATGCGTATGTAGTGATATTGTTTCCAGTTTGATGTGGTAAATAAGCAAATTGGACAGCTGAAGCACCTTTTCTCATTATATAGTTATGTCTCTTGCATGAGGATATCCATAGTGAGCCTTTTCTCCCCCCTCTTCATGGATGTATGTATGATGTCTTTTGGTGAGGATACCCATAGCGAGCTGCCTCTCCCTCATTTTATTTTATATGATGATGTCTTTTGGCGAGGATACCCATACGGAGCCTGCTCTCCCCCTTCTTATGGATGGATGATGTCTTTTGGTGAGGATACCCATAGAGAGCTGCCTCTCCCTCATTATGGATGATGATGTCTTTTGGTGAGGATACCCATAGAGCTGCCTCTCCCTCATTTTATGGATGATGTCTTTGGTGAGGATACCCATAGAGAGCTTATTCTCCCTCATTTTATGGATGATGATGTCTTTTGGTGAGGATACCCATAGAGAGCTGCCTCTCCCTCATTTTATGGATGATGTCTTTTGGTGAGGATACCCATAGAGAGCTTATTCTCCCTCATTTTTATGGATGATGATGTCTTTTGGTGAGGATACCCATAGAGAGCTTCTTCTCCCTTATTATATAGATGTTGTCTTTTGGTGAGGGTACCCATAGAGAACTTCTTCTCCCTCATTTTATGGATAATAATGTCTTCTGGTGAGGATACCCATAGAGAGCTTCGTCTCCCTCAGTTTATGGATAATGATGTCTTTTGGTGAGGATACCAAAAGAGCTTCCTCCTCTCCCTCTTTTTACAGATGTCTTTTGGTGAGGATACCCATAGAGAGCTTCTTTTCCCTCAGTTCATGGATAATTATGCCTTTGGTGAGGATATCCATAGTAAGCAGAGGAAGCAGATTCCTGCACATTGAAGCAATATGTTCCTGGGTGGTTTGTGATAGTAATGGTATTTTCTGCTTAATTAACACAAATCAAAGTAACTAGCATATTTATGATATGGTCGTGGAACACATACTATGCAAATACAATGTGCTTTTTGAGTTGCTACTTGTGCATGTGTGTGTGCCCTTGCGTGTACATATGAGTTTGAAAGGGAGGTGACTGCAGATGGAAATTAAAACAAACTTTAAAGAAAAATTACTGCGCGCTGTCAAAGGAAACAATGTACAAGATAAACATGTCGCATGTTGACCTCTTTGGTCTTCTTGAGGCAATGTAAACAAAGCACAAATTTTTGCTTAGTGTCAGGATATAAGTGACTGTCTGTTCATGCTTCATTTTCATCGTCTTGAATGTTGTTTGTCTTGCCTGAGGAAGACCAAAGAGGTCAAAAGGCATCGTGTTTGTCGTGTAAATTATTTGTTCTTTTGTTTGGCTGCATAGCAATTTTGTTTTTAAGTTTGTTTACATTGAACAGGTACATACAAACTTGACTAGGGGAATGTCCATGTCTTATGTCTGTTGCACAGCCTAAGCCAGTTTGATAAATATCATGTTGTTTTATTTCGTGTAAAAGGAGTTCTCTTTCTCCCCACCCCTCCCCCTCTTTCAACCTCTCTCCCTCTCTCTTTCTCGGGGTGGCATGGAGGTAAGATTGGAGGACAAGGATAGATTTTTTTTGCCTGAGGGCTAAGTCTGAAAAAACATTATTCAATTTAGAAAGAGAGGGGGTTAGTTACCACCAAGGACATAGACAAAGTACAGGACAATGTGTCTTGTCCTGTACTTTGTTTGCCTTTGTCCTTGGCGGTAACTAACCCCCTTACTTTCTAAATTTTGCTTCATTTTCTGCCCCCTCAGTCACTCAATTTTGAAACTAACATTATATAATGTTTATCCTTCATCCCTCTTAAAATTCTCTTTCTGGTTTTTTTTCTCTCTTTTGTCTATTTCTCATTATCTTCAGTCATATCCTGGTCACTATTTTGCTTTAGTGTACGTTTTACTACCACTTGCTCTCTCTTACCTCAGCAGAATGTATTTTTTAGTAATTGTAAAGTAACGGATGAAAACTGATTTGTAACTGCAGCTCTGTCCTATAAGTAATGATCTGGTGTTGAATTACATCTTGGTGTCAGGCTTGTTAGCAGAGAAGAGGTCAAAGCTCAGTGTGATAGTGGAGACTGACAGTCTGTTGTATTTACATTCTGTTGACAAGGATTTGTGAAACAGGTGGTTATGCTAGCGACTTATTTTGTTGTGGTAGTGATTGTTTTTATCATTATTTCTTTCTCCACAAAATATGAATTGTAAGTGATTCAGTTTTGGCTCTTTCCTTTTTTGTTTGTTTTTTTTTTAGGAGTGGGAGGAGGGGGGTATGGGGATATGGTGTAGGCAGTGGTGGTTACGCACAATTGATATTTTTCATCACAGTTAGCTCAGTCAGAGAAAAGAGACTACATTGGGTTTAGAATGGAGAAAAATTGATACAGTCGCTGACCAGAGAAAATAGGCATTTATTCTTCTTGCAAGATTGCCATGTGATAAGAAATTTTAATAACAAAAAAAAAAAAGGTGAAAAGTATGCACAAACACACATATACACTCACACACGCACAAGCTTTCTGCAGTACAGGGAAATGTGCATAGATACCAACACACACACACACACACAAATGATGAATTAGGAAGAACACAGTTGTTTATTTTACTAAGGGGCTTGATTTGAAACAAAGATTTTTTTTCTTTTAATTTGCAAACATCAAAACTCAACTCAGCTAAATACTCTCCAAAAGTTAGATACACTCAGATCTATGAACTTACCCAACATTGGTCAGAAATCAAAAGTGTAGCGATTGCCACAGCT
Organism: Conus betulinus; assembly: GCA_016801955.1. NCBI lineage: Eukaryota > Metazoa > Mollusca > Gastropoda > Neogastropoda > Conidae > Conus > Conus betulinus. The sequence continues at coordinate 816,810 of JADBJO010000097.1, read as the reverse complement.
GGCCATCGCTCCTGCTGTGGTCCTTACGATGTGATGGTGCTGTGTGCTGGAGACTGCAAGCCTCTGCACTGTTGGTGATCTATTGTGTCTGCTCCTTCAGTGAGGCTTGTTAGAGTCTATGGGAAGAGTCAGGGTTCTCACCTTTCTTTTGCGGGTCTGTGGTATCTGATTGCACAGTTCTGGTCTCGCACTGTTTCAGGCTTTGATGATTACCGGTTCATTATATAATCTGTTGTTGACTTTTAGTAATAGATACTAGGATATAGCATAATCTGATTGTATCAGGGAATGATGTGTAAAATCTCTGTATGAGAACGCTCATGACAGTTTGTCAGTCACATCTTCTGTTGGTTCCCCCCCCACCCCCACCCCCGATTTCCTACATGATCACACTTATCTTCATGTGAGATGGTTTTGAACAGGAACATTATTCAATGAAGTATGTATACCACTCTTTCAGTTTCCATGGTTTATGTGTGAAAAGCAAGAATGTTTCGACAGCAGGCTAGTGTTTTTTGGGCTTGGTTTGTTGTTTGCCAGTGTATTGTCCATGCAAATGCCAACATATCACCAATTACAGGTTTTGAAGTGTGCGCTTAATGTGACAAATTTTTGTTTGACTTTTCATTTATAGCTTCTGTCAGGTTTGGCATTGGCAAGAGTTTCTTTTTAGTATTTGTGGAAAAGCGGTATGGAATGATTCAGATAAGTGAGTTTGAGTCGTCTCTCTGTGTGTGAGAGAAGAGAGTGTGTGTGTGTGGATGTGTTATGTGTGTCTGTGTGAGTGTGTGAATATGCCCTTACTAAATTCAGGTCAGAAATCTGATCTGAGAGATCATGTGTGCACACACATATATATATATAATGAAGATGACCCATTATTTGGGTCACAGCTGTTTAGACTCTGTGTGTCCCATTATGCATTTCTGTTGTTTGTGTTCTTTTTGATGATGAATTTCAACCACATTTCCCTCCATAGCTTTTTACAGCTTTGGCTATTGTGACCTTCACTGTGACTCACTTATACCAGTGTGTGACTAGTTTTTGCAACAACTGCTTTAAAGTTTTTGTTATAGAAAGTGGGGTATTGTTTTGTTTTTTTATTTGTTTTTCTGGCTGCTGGGTTTATTTGCCTTGTGCAGATGGCACATTCTGATGATGCATGATTGCTCACACCAAGGAAGATAGAACATGATAAATGAAGCATTATAGTTTTCCATATGAAAATTTCTTCATAGAAAATGGGAGATTACTTGGTATTGCCACTACCCACACCCTTCACTCTCCCCAGTCACAGATTAAGCAGCGATATCGTAAGATAAAAACTGGATGTAATAAAAGTGTGGTTTCATTGGTGTGTTAAATAATCTTCAGTGAATTGTTAGCTCAATTAACAAATAAAACAAAAGTGAATGATGTTTTGTGTTTTATTACGAATGCATGGTGCAGAGACTTTTTCTATTTCACCAATTGCATGACTTGAATGAACCATACCGAAAGATATCAGATACTGTCAGTTGTTTTAGCAGACACAACTGCTTATAGCTGGAGTTGTCTTGTCTGACAGAATCATCATGATACTGATACTGCCCCCCTGTTCCCCCCCCCCCCCCCCCCCCCCCCCCCCCCCCCCCCCCCCCCCCCCCCCCCCCCCCATATTGCCTATATCCACATATGAGAAGATATTCTTTGGATGGGAAGAAGCTTAATGACTTATTCATATATCTTCTTTACATCAGTGAATAAATCAGAAAATTTTATATATATATATATATACATATTAAAAATAGGATGATAAAAGGAAGTTTTAAAATCAACAGGTCTGTTTAGAGCACTCGCTCTCAGGATGGTTTTGGGTCGCCTACTGCCAGTGTTATATGGCCCGATGTCGCTGTTTGCACGTGCGGATTGGCTGCACGTGTTGTTCGGTTTTCAGGTTGTTTACAGTTCAGGGTGCGTTTGCTGACAACGATTTCCATTTGTGCCTGCTGTTGTTTACAATTTCTACTTTAGTATTTAGAGTTGCTAAGTATGGTTTGCATAGTATTAACCGTTTTTCTGTTGAACATAGGTTGCATCTTTTTGAAATGTTATTGTATGGTGATGCCCTTTTTATGATTTTCCAGGATATGTTATAGTTGCTCAGTTCTGTTTGGTTTTTGTATTTTCGTTGTTGAATGACTGTTTTATGGTTTGCGTATCTGGTTTTGAAGTGATTTTCAGTGATCCCTATGTATGTTTCTTTTTCATTTTCTGATGTCACAGTGGCTTGGTATACAATGTTGTTATAGAGGCATTTGTTGCTTAAGGGACATGTTCTTTTTTAGTGCAATTGCAGGATTTCCTTTCTCACCCTTCTTTGCTGTGTTGCTTTTTTCATTTTGTTGGATGAATCAATTATATTTTTTTAAGGTTAGGCATGCATGAATATGATAATTTGATGATGTTCTTGTTGAATATTTTGGACAATTTGTGTTCTTGTGGGAAGGATGCTGTCAAAATTTTGAAAAATTCTTTCCCTACGTTTGTTTTTACTCGTCCATCATATGGAGGGTTGTACCATGTGATTTTCCCTTTCCTGCTTTTTTTTTTTTTTTGTTCATGTTGTTATCTGGGTTGTATTGTAGTTTGTAGCTGTAACCACTTTTTTGCAATGCCTCTTGGTATTCTGCTGCTGCGTTGTTGAATACTCTTTCATTATGTGACAGATTAGAAAAAAAAAAAAAAGCCATAAAAAAACATAAAATCAAGCACTGAATACAACCTCTGGAAGAACACATATGAAGTTATCCAATGGTTCAAAAATCTTAACAAACAGAAGAAGAACACAGTATTCATCACATTCGACATAGTAGACTTCTACCCATCCATAGATGAAGAGCTACTCACTAAAGCTCTGAAATTTGCTAATAAACTCACAGACATAACAGGGTCAGAAATGGAAATCATTCTTCACACCAAGAAAACTTTACAGCAGAAATGAAACATGGATCAAGAAAAAAAAAAAACTCAACATTTGATGTGACCATGGGATCATACGACGGTGCCGAAACATGCGAACTGGTCGGACTGTTTATGCTATCCAACATCCAAAAACAACTCGGAAAGCAAGTCGGACTGTACAGAGACGACGGCCTCGCCGCGCGCTGATAAACAATCCAAGAACCATCGAAAACAAGAAAAAAGAACTATGCAAAATTTTCCAAAAACCATAACTTAAAAATCACCATTAAAGCAAACAAAAAGGTAGTGAACTACTTAAACATAACACTTGACCTCAACAACCACATATATAAACCATACAAGAAACCTAATGACACACACCCCATTTATGTAAACATAAATAGCAACCACCCACCATCTATACTAAAAAACCATACCCAATGGCATAAACAAGAGATTATCAAATCTGTCACATAATGAAAGAGTATTCAACAACGCAGCAGCAGCAGAATACCAAGAGGCATTGCAAAAAAGTGGTTACAGCTACAAACTACAATACAACCCAGATAACAACAACATGAACAAAAACAAAAAAAAAGCAGGGAAAAGGAAAATCACATGGTACCACCCTCCATATGATGGACGAGTAAAAACAAACGTAGGGAAAGAATTTTTCAAAATTTTGACAGCATCCTTCCACAAGAACACACAAATTGTCCAAAATATTCAACAAGAACACCATCAAACTATCATATTCATGCATGCCTAACCTTAAAAATATAATTGATGATTCATCCAACAAAAAAAAAAGCAACACAGCAAAGAAGGGTGAAGAAAGGAAATCTGCAATTGCACTAAAAAAGAACAGTGTCCCTTAAGCAACAAATGCCTCTATAACAACATTTTATACCAAGCCACTGTGACATCAGAAAATGAAAAAGAAACATACATAGGGATCACTGAAAATCACTTCAAAAACGATACGCAAACCATAAACAGTCATTCAACAACGAAAAATACAAAAACCAAACAGAACTGAGCAAAAAATAACATATCCTGGAAAATCATAAAAAGGGCATCACCATACAATAACATTTCAAAAAGATGCAACCTATGTTCAACAGAAAAATGGTTAATACTATGCAAACCATACTTAGCAACTCTAAATGCTAAAGTAGAAATAGTAAACAACTGCAGGCACAAATGGAAATTGTTGTCAGCAAACGCACCCTGAACTGTAAACAACCTGAAAAACCGAACAACACGTGCAGCCAATCCGCACATGCAAACAGCAACATCGGGCCATATAACACCGGCAGTAGGCGACCCAAAACCATCCTGAGGAGAGCGAGCGCTCGAAACAGACCTGTTGATTTTAAAACTTCCTTTTATCATCCTATTTTTAATAGATGTTGCTCCCCAAGGGGTTGCGCACTTTATAAGAATTTTATTAGGCATTTAAGTGGTATTTTTGATATATATATATATATAATGCTGAATAATTATATATATATATATATATACACAGTCTAGTTTAATCCACTTAATGGATGCATCTCTGAGAGTGTTGCTAAGATTTCTCCACCAATGCTGTAGTAGGTATCTGTTTCTCTTGGGTCTGGTTGACACAGGGATATGTTATGTAAACCACCATAGAACACAGCCCTGTCATGAAGTCTTGGGCTGTAACGGAACTCCATGGCATCATGTTCATCATCCTCATAGATCAGCTTTTAAAAAAAGTAACAAAAATTCTGTGGTCCATATCCTGCTGTCATGGTGACCTAAGTTTTGATTTCTTCTCCAAGTCTGTGCCTTTTGTGAGTCTGAGTCATGGTTGCCAGTAACAGCAAGTTTGTAGGGACTGTCTCTGGACAGATGTGGTGGCAACCTCTGGAGAGGGATGTTCACTCACACTGGCAGTGTGACTATGCAATTATCTTTATTGTTGGGAGCTTAGCACATGTTATCCAGTGCATGTTGGATCAGAAAACTGCTGACCACAACCAAAGTGACGGTAGCATTTAGTGGGTTGCCTCATGACAACTTGACATTGACTGCTCCCTGTGGATTGCCAGTGCTAGGGCTGCAGCAGGACAAACAGGATGTGGCTGTGTTTGAGTGAGATGCATGGGGTTAATGCCACTAAAGTGACACATAGGATAAGACACTTGGAGCATGCATTGCAATGCCTGTGATGGGCTCTGAAAAGGATTGTAAAGCAAGACAAAGCAGAACTGCTCTGTCCCATACAGTGGAGGCAAGACAGGACTTGCAATGGCATTACACGTCGAGTTGCTGACAGCACATTCATCTGCTGTTACTTTGCAGAAGAAAATACAACAGCAGTGAAGTGTACCAATTTTTCCACTGCAGACTGTTCCATCCAGAATCCAGCTATCACATCGATTACACCAACCCTATCAGAGCCTGACACACCTTTTTGTCTGAAAGAAGTTTACCTGCTTCCGATAACTTTTCTTTAAAATGAGCTGTACCTGCTTTGAACTTGTACTGTGGAAGAATTCGCAATAACCTGTCAAAAAAAACTGGTTTTCTTCTGAATAAACAAACTGTTTCCCCATATCCGTTCCTATTCCCTTCCCCCTCTCTCCCGCCCCATCCCCAGGCCTTTTGTGTTGATTAGCTAGTTTATCATGTTTTGAAGCCCCTTCCCTCTTTACTGTGTTAAAGAACACGTCTATGCGCAGGTGTGGGAGATAGCCCTGGACATAAGCGTACAATCAATACAGAACTACCAATGCACATTTAATGCTGTTTATATCAAAAGCATGGTTCTTACAAGAGCTTCTTTCTGTCATTGGTGGGGAATAATGAGCAAAGGGAATACTGAGCTGGGAGAATGTTGAGCCTCTGCAATTTTTAGGAAGGGAGGGTCTGAAGTGGGTAAAAGGGAAGTTTGAATAATTGCAACCTGGAAACCATGGTGATTAAAGTGATGATGTCTTGGACTCAACAATGACTTCCTGGGGCAGTTTGTTCAGGTCTTTGATCAGTTCTTGGCTCCGGACACAGGCTCTCCTCCGCTGGGTGTCACGCGCGTGGAATCACCCTACGTGCAAGACACATAGCCGGGACGCGCAACATATGGGCAGACTCGCAGCTGATCCAGGTCCGTCCTCCACACGGAGTGGACCCTCAGCAGGATCACCCTAACCACGGTGTGGGAACACTGGTTCAGACCCGTGGTCGACCTATTTGCCAACCGGTTCAATCATCGTCTGCCAGTGTACGTCTCTCCCATCCCTGATCCCCAAGCATTTGCTATCAACGCTCTCTCCCTTCCCTGGACCGGCTTCATAGCTTACGCCTTCCCCCCTTCCCAATCCTCCACAAGGTGATCAGGAAGGCGAGGCTGGAAAGACCCCGGCTCATACTCATAACCCCGTGGTGGCCAACCCAGTCCTGGTTTCCGGACCTCAAGTCCCTCACCCATGTTCCCCCCCCCCCCCCCCCCAACTAAATCCTCGCTGGGACATGCTCAGGTAACCCTGTTCAGGACGCCCTCACCCCAACCCTCGGATGCTTTGCCTCCACGCGTGGCTCCTGTGTCAGCCCAATTGTGAACACCGGCCCCTGCCTCCCACTCGACAGATCCTAGTCCATCCTAGACATACTTGCGGGGGTGGGGCCCTCGCAGGGCCTACGGGACTTGGCTTCGGCCTCACACAGGGCCAGCACCAAGTCCCTATACAATTACCGATGGGGGAGATGGGTCTCCTAGTGCTCAGACAACTCTGTTCCCCATGTCCACCCGTCCAACATCAGATAGACAATTTCCTATCCTACCTCTCTTCCTCCCTTAAGCTCTCTGCTAGCTCCATTCGGGGCTACAGGTTGGCTATCTGCACCACCATTCGCCAGCTTGGCATCCCCTCCTTTGAGAATGATTTCCTTCTCAGAGAGGTACCTCGGGGGGTGGCCCTACAGGAAGCATAGTCCCCTAGACGCATTCACCTCTGGGACCTCTTCATTGTCTGGATGCTCTCAGAAAACCTCCTTTCGAGCCTATCTCCACCCTCCCCTTTAACCTCCTCTCTTCAAAGACCACCTTTCTCCTTGCCCTGGCCTCGGCCAGAAGACGAAGTGAGATTCATGCCCTCAGCGGGGACCCCAGGGACATCGCCTTCCACAGGGATGGCTCTGTCTCTCTCTCAAATTTGTTCCAGAATTCTTAGCTAAGAATCAGGAATCGGGCACTGCCTCTCCTTACCTCATCATCCACTCACTGGCAGATATCTTAGGAAGAGGGGAGAGTGGGGAGAGACATGGACTTGTGCCCTTCCAGGTGTCTCAGATACTACTGGGAATGTTCGCGCGCCCAGGCGCTCCTCCCAAAGATGTCTCCTTATTTCCATCAACCCCAATAATAAGAAAGATATCTCAGCTGGCACAGTCTCTAGGTGGCTTTCCAGGACGGTGAGTGAGATCTGCCTATGTGCAGGCATACAAGGATCTTCCTGTCCCATCTCCCTGGGCTCATGAGATCAGAGCGCTGGCCACTTCAGCAGCGTTCCAGCACTCTGTCCCCTTGCGCCATCTTTTGGAGGCAGCCTACTGGCATTCGGAGAACCCTTTTATAAACTTTTATTTAAGGGATCTCCGCACGACCAGGGCTGACTGTTCTAAAGGGATCTCCTTTGTGGCAGCCAATGCAGCCATAACGGTTAACCCCAAGAACCACTAGGGCACTCGGCCCTCCTCCTATTCCTTTAAATTCGGCTATGGTCTGACGTGAAGTATATGACGCCAAAATGGGGAGTTTTTACTATACTCCCTGTTTGGCTAGTATACTCACCATGTCAGACTCTAATGCCCGCCCTACCTTCCCCACTAGCGCCAGGGTTCTCGGGGTTACCTTGTGCACAGGCCTCAGATGAATGAGGTACAGGAAGCCTACACAGGCTTCTTCCTTTGGCAGAAGTAGGGTGGGCGTCACGTTACTATCTTTATGTCTGCATTTGCCACAAAAAAAAATTTAGGTCTAGCAGAGCTGACTAACTGCCGTAGAATGCTACGGTCTGACATGGTGAGTATACTAGTCAAACAGGGAGTATAGTAAAAACTCCCCATTTCTGCTGTGCGGCTATGAGAACTGCTGATTGTACTCTTGGCATCAGCCTTGCATCCGTGGCCTGACCTTGATATCATCAGAAGCTGCAATGGGGAGTAGGCTGTAGGCCTACAGTATGGCAAAGTATGCTGTCTTCCTGTAGTCGTAAAGAGATGGAGATCCTCTTAAGATCATGGCTTATATAGCAGTGGAGTCTTCAATGTTGTCGCATAACAGAACGCACTGCTTGACCTCAACATGACCGATATAGCTTGGATCTTACAGTAGCGCGCGCACACTCACACACACTTCTGTTATGTGGCCACAATCAACACTGATTATTTTGCCGCAGAATAGGTTTCAGTGAACCAGCTGCCTGACTTTAAAAAAAAATCCTTTTCTTTTTCCTATGCAGGCTTGAGATAGCTCTTAAAGTTGCATGAGTAGATCACAACATTTACTCCAGATCACATATACGCACTCCATGCCCACTAACTGGATCAGAGGGGTTGAGAAATGATGGGCAGGCATCCTAGTGATGGCCCTGGCACCCCCCCCCCCCCCCCCCCCCCCCCCCCCCAGCAGCGGCCCTCCTACCAGCACACCCCCTTACCCACTACCTCCCTAACCAAGTACTCTCACATTCATACAGGACAGTTTGTGTTTGTTTTAATCTTACTCCTGAAGTTTGCAGCAGCGAGACTGTCAAGAGTGTCAGCACTGAGGTGGGAGGCGACTCTATTTTTAAAACTGTCGGGGGAATCTGCCTCTACAATGCGTGCTGGGACTAGTGGGAGTTCATCACACTCACGGATGGCTCGGGGGATGAATGAGAAGAGCTATATTGCTGTTTATGATTACCAAGTGTTTAAACTGTTGGTCATGTGATCTTCTGTCTCTTACTATTGTTTTTTTTTTTTCAGGACACTTCTGTGATCTGCACCACTTGCGATCTGCACCAGGTCATTGTGGATCACACACACACACACACACTAATTTACTAAGCAAAACATACTTTATCGCTATGTTGCATGCATGCATATAGCAATCGACTCAGTGACCATTTGTGGTAAATTAACATTCAATCCATTTGACCAAGAAGATGAAAATATTCTTCTCTCGATCTCTAGAGATATAACCTTACTTTGTTCTGTAGTTCCCGTGTGATGGGTGGGTGCTTCGACTTACTTCCCTTGGCGGACATGGCTTCTTCTAATAATTAATACTCCCCGACAATTAGCAAACAACCAATCAACATTCATTGTATATCATGTGCTTCGTCTGGACCAATCGGAGCATGCGTTCGACTCGTTGTCGCATTGATGGTAAAATGGCGGAACTCTATCAACTTTCACGAGATGGTTTAAAGCGAGTTTTTCCAGCTGATCACAAACATTTGAGGAAGGTAACTGGACGTTTTACCCAGTTGACATTATACTTAAGTCATAGACTGGTCATATGGCCGAAGCAGGGGCCCAAAAGATTTGAAGTCGTTGTAAACATGGTATATGGAATTGATGAAATTCATACGAGCAAAAGGATCGAAGACAGTCCGTGAACGAAGAAACAGTATGGACTTGAAGTAACAATCTGATGCTGGGAGATGTAGATCTGTAAGAGATAAAACTGATGGAATTTATTATTGATTTCCATGGAAACTTTTATAGGCCCTAAATTGTAAAAGTAGCTTGTGGCACCCTTCTGATCTTGCCCGACTGGATTGTTCTGACTCGCACAGTCGCAGTCAAGCAATGTCGAGTCATTGAAATTCACAGCGAGGAACGGAGTGAATGTAAACAAAATTTTAAACCATAAAATCGTCTCAAAGCCAGTGTGTTACAGGCCATCTCATACGATGGCAGAAGAGACAGTCATATCACTAATAGTAATACAAAGAGTACAGCCGGGAATTCCGACCCATAGCTGTCACAGCCTGAAGGCACTACAGTATACTGAATAGATAAACCACGTCTGTAGATGCTCATGGAAAGATTCTGTTGGGTCATCAGTTTAGTTAAATTCAAGACGACCTTTTTTTGTACTTTTTTGTACTCCCGCCATTGGGAGAGCTCACCCATGTTTCCACACGACTAAGCAGTTTTCGTCATCAGCAACCTTGGGTTTAATGACTAGGTGGTGTCCTGTGAATGTTGGATGATTAGAAAAAGCAGCACTGAACATCGCCAAAGTGACCAAATAGCAGTGTAGTGTCTCTGGTAGGTTGCCTTATGAAGACATTGACAGCACCCTGTATATTACTGGTGCCAGGGTTGTGGCCTGACAAGCTAGGTTGCTGCTAGATAGTACTTTAGTAGTTAGGTGGCTGTGGATAAGGTGTCCGAATGAGTAGTGTGGATGCAATGCCTTACTGACACAGCATGAAAGATGAGACAGGAAAAAAAAGTCAGTTGATTGCAGAGGCATCAAAGCTGGTAAAAAAGTGGTATACAGCTAGAATCTGTGCCACAACAATCTGATATGTTTGCTTTGTGAAAGAGGCTATCTCTAGATTAAGCACCATGGCTTCGAATTGGGATTTAAATGGTTCAGTTCTGTAATCAAAGGTGATGTTCACTATATGCATTTTTTTTTTTCATAGAAAAAGGGGTCAGGCATGAGATTAAGAAAAATATCTTTGTCAGATTAACATGATTTTTAAGGGGTTGATCTTGAAATTCCTGAAAATCTGTTGTGAAAATGTTTTAGGATTTATTTTCCTTCAGTGCATTCCAAAACAATTCTTATTTGGTTAAGAATGTGTCGGACTGCTCGCTGGTTTGTCTGTCAGGTAGCCACCAGGAAGAACTTGCTAGTTACCATAATTTCAACAGCGAGATGTTTCAGTTGTTTGGCAATATTGGAGAGTTTGAAGAACTAGTCGGAGCTCAGACAAAAAATAATGGCATTAAACATTTACTAGGGTCAGCGTGGCTGGAACTGATCATTCAGTTTTTATGAAAAGACCAAGTTAAAAGGTTAGAATCTATCATTATGATCATAAAGATTAGTCTGGGAGAGCACAACTGCCACTGTGCAATGACACTGACACTGTGAAGTAAGGCTCCCATAGCATAAAGAGCATCAAAAACACATGAAAAGTGAAGACTTATTTTGCTTACCCTTGTAGATGAAATCGGGTCTGGATGTGTTTGCTTCTTCAACAACATGCGGTAAGGAGTAACTGTTCCATGTTACTGCTCCAAAAGCTCAGTAGATTTTCTGCCCAAAGAGGTGAGAGATCTATGGGGGACAGAGAAGCTACATATCCTGAGATTGGAGGGTTCTGAAAGGTACACACTGATAGACAAGGTCAAACTCAAATAGATAAGACAGCATATGTCCTTAATCAATAATGTAGCAACAGAAAACAAATGAAATAATGGAAGTCTTGTACTCGGTAAGTGCCTTCATGGAAGCACAATACGTTTACTGCAGTTTAAGATGCTCACACTGGCACTTAATTGCTTGCTCGCTCTTAGCATGTCTTGCTGTATGAGTTTGAATTCATTGGAGTTTGGGCATAAGTGTGTTTGGAAGGTCTGACAGAATAAAAAGTTGTAGTGACCAAGCTCTGAGAGGATAAGATGGGCAAAAGGAACGGGTGGAAGTTCCTCTGTTTTTGATTTTCTCTGTCTTTTGGTCTGTCAGTCCGTGTGTTTTCTCATCTCTCTTTCTCTCTCTCTCTCTCTGTCTCTGTCTCTGTCTGTCCTTCTGTCTCTCTCTCTCTCTCTCTGATTCATCCAAGATATAAGAGCAAATTTTATCAATTCATCATAGCAGGAAGTAGAAAACTTTGCATGTGTTGTTCACATGAAGTTCCATTTATAATCGGGGATTGATCCATAAATACGCATTTTGTTTTTTTTAAACAGGAGAATAGAAAGTAATTTCAGAACTGAACAGAGCAATAATTATATCTATCTTTTAATTTTAAGCTTAGATTTTAATCCTTCACGCTACAGTTTGATTTGTCATTCATGCGCAGTTTATTTGGATTCATCAAATCTGTAACTAGTGTAACTTCTGTAAACAGTGATTCCATTAAATGTGGCAACAAATTCCAAGCATAGAACCTTTGGAAACACCATATTTTTGTTCTGAATGCTGCAGGTTTGATTATCATATCTATCTTTTAAAGCTTACATTTTAATCCTTCATACTACAGCTGTGTTTTGTCATTCATCTGCAGTTTATTTGCAGTCATCAAGTCTGTGGCTAATGTAAGCACTCATTTCATTATATGTGGCTATAAGTTCCAAGCATAGAACCTTTGGAGATACCATACTTTTATTCCGATACTGCAAATGTGATGTTACATTGACACCCAATGTGCAATTGTTTTAGTTATAAATGCAGTAAACCATCCGAGAACTGTCCTAGCGCAACCGATCATGACATTCTTGTGATTAACCCAAAGAGTGCCTAAGATGTCAGCTGACGACGTAGTAAGAATGCTTTCCCTGTGCTTGTGGGCCATCCACTGACGCCATGCATTTTTCTTGAATTTTCATTCGTTACTATTTCTATTAACGGACACAAAAAGAGAGTAAATAGTAAGCCTTATGCATCTGTAGTATTAAAATGACATGCAAATGACCACATGTGATGGAAAAGACCATTAATTCTCATCACTGACTGGATGACCGGTCAGCGCTTTGTGTTGCTTGCAAAGATGTTGGTGCAACCTTCGACAAGTGTAGCAACCTAGTCAGCATACTTACACAGCTGAGCAGGCTCTGCTAATTATTTTTGACAAAGATAATGATCTTTTATTCAAAGACTCACTTAAGCATGAAGTTGAGGATGATGATAGTGATGAATTGCCGACCATATTCATCAGTTATTGAGTCATTCATCAGTTATTGAGTCGGGCTGTCCGATCTCAGAGTGGTTCATCTGACTTGGTTACCAGCATCGAACGAACTAGTGTGTACTTTGCACTGTGTGCCAGTGGCCAGTAACAGTGATAGTCAGTGTTAGAGGGGATCAGGGCCTGCTCGCGGCTTGAGATGGGGCAGGGAGAAAGGTAGGGGAAGAAGAAGAGTAGTAAAAGAGAGGATTTAAGTCCAGCAAGGGGGCATGGTAGAGGAGGGGGGGATGGGGGGGGGGGGGGTGGGTGGTGGTCGTGGACTGACCTGTCTGCATGAAGTGGGGGCTCTTGATAGACTCCTAAACTGTTTTACTTTTATTACAGGTGTAGTGTGACAATACAAACTTTATTTTCAACTTTTTTGCTCTGTGTTCTTTTTTTGGATGTCAAACTGTAGTGGTAAATACAAATCTATGTTTTTGATCGCGCCAAGAAATCTATCCAAATCTAAATGCCTAAATATTTTTTTAAAATCAAAATTAAAACTAAAGAAGCCCAGATAGATTCAAAATCTTCATTCAGTTTCCTTCAGAAATATATATTTCATTTTATATCTCTTATAGTTTTCGAGCTAGAATTTTTTGTTAATTATTACCCCCAAATCATTAGATTTCGCTGGCACTGAGAAAGCCTTTGTTTATAATTTTCTCTGGCAGTCAGCGGGTTAAAATGTCTTGATTAATGGTATCAAAAGATGCAGACAAGTCCAGCAATGACAAAATTGTATTGTGTTTATTAGCTGCGTATAGCAATGAAGTACATTACAAATTCCAAACATGGCAGTAATTCACTAATTGTGTTAGTGGGCCTTGATCAAAATTTGACTTTAAAGTAAAGCTTGGACCAAAGAACAGTTTAAATTTTGTGGCACAGTACCAGTGTTAGGCAATGTGTTTATCACTTTATGATAATAGTTTTAATATGTGGAATCTCAACAAAGCAGGTAAGTAAAAGAGAAGATGGAACAGGGCCTAACTAACAGATTTCTTAAACAGGAAAAAAAACAGCTTTCTTCTCTCATAATCACAAGTGAGTGGTTCAAATGGAGCACCACAGAAAGATACTGACTGTGTGGGAACAGTATGAAAAATGAAAATGCTTGTGATATGCTCTTTCTTTTCTGTGAGAGTGCCAATAATTTAAAGAAAACTCAATTCCAACTGAACAGATTAGAACAGCACTTGCAAACCCACTGAACTAGTTTGAGAGCTGAGGGTTCCCTGTTGAACCAGACATAGCAGTTTGTGTATTAGTAGTTCCTTTTTAGCATCCCTTCTCTGTTCTCATTCTGTTAACATTCCTAAGATGCTGATATATCACTTTCAGAACCACCGATCCATATGTGGATTTATTCATTAATTGTGTCAGTGTGATTTTATTTTTGTAATTTTTAATTTTGACTCTTAGGTAAGAACAAAAATCTCCAGCTAAGTCCCCTGAGCCCCACTGTTGGCCTGCAACAGTTCTCATATCCCCAGCATTTTTTTTTTTCAGTCAATTTTGAAATACATAATTCTCATGCTTTTGACCACCTCTGGTGTAAGAATAAGTCAATGTATGACATTGACAAGGATTGTGTCCAAATTAAGAATTACATTTGGGAGATGGGGAGAGGAGGAGGGGTTGTGTTGGGGAAGGGATTGGGCAAAGGGATGGGGTGGAAGTGCCCCTCTTTTTCTCCGTATTTTGGTCTGTCATGCCCATGTATTTCTCTTCTCTGTCTGTCTGTCTGCCTGTCTGTCTCTGTCTCTCTCTCTCTCTCTCTCTCTCTCTCTCTCTCTCTCTCTCTCTCTCTCTCTCTCTCTCTCTTCATGCACTGTCTGAGTGCTTTTCTGAGAGCATTATTTCGATTTTTCTTCACCATGATTGTTGTCCATTTCAGTTTTGTTTATGTGCAAAGATGTGTAAACTGACAGTTTTAATACTTAGTGGTGGTCATGTTTGAGATGAAAAGAAACATATAGAATGTTCTCACTCAGTTCTGTTTATTTAGTGCTGTGTTTTATGCAGTGACCAAAACAAAACAAAAAAGAGAGAAATGCAGCTGTTAATGTAAAGAGCTGATCATACTGCACTAAATGTAAGCTGTAAAATGGAAGCAAAAAAGTTTTCAGGATCATCACTGTATATCAGCACAGCATCTTCTTTTTGACAGACCCCTCCAAACATGGCTGCACCAGATAAGTTGAAAGCCCTGTTCGGAGATCTGGGAAAGCCAACTCTACGCGGGGTGCGCAAATGTCCAAGTGTGGCACTTACAACGGCACTCGGGGGATCAGTTGCAAGAACAAGAGCTGTGATGCTGTATTCAAGGAAAAAGAGTCAAGAAAGGACACAGTGCAGAGGCTGTCAAAATCATGACAGGATCACCAGTGCAGGTGAGGATACCTCTTCAGTCTAGATCATAGACAAAATCTGAATTCTGTCTCTCTAATGTACATTGTTGTCTGATTAAAAAAAATGGTGCCAGCAATACTGGAGAGGTCGACTGCTGGTCAGGATTTTTTTTTTTTACTTGTGTGTATTTATGTTGATGTCATAACATTGATAACAAAGAAACACCAACTTAAAAAGAAAAATTACTATGCTGCCGAGAAAAAGAAACAAACAAATTACACACCAAAAAGAAGTTTTGTAATTTGTTCCTTCGGCACCATAGTAATTTTTCTTTTTCAGTTTGTTTCAGTTTCTGCCTGCAGTCACATTACTTTAAAACTAAAGTATACAAAACACTAACAACAGCATTATGACTCATTAAATTAATCTATCTGCACATTTTTATTATTAGACTACGTGCTTATTATTTCATTAAGAAATGTCAGCATCTGTGCCTTTTGGTATTTGGAGATCGTGATGTGGGCTTAAAGTAAACTTTATTGTGGTCAGTGTTTAAGCATTAAGTAATGGTGGCAGTACCACCTTAGGCATGTTGGACTTTTTTGCTTCTTAACAGTTAACAGTGTTAACACATTGATACTATTGTCATTGGGATGTTTAGATTCAGATTTGGTTTCTGTGTTATACCTCTATATAATTGAGTTTTCTCCCGCGTGCGGTCATCTTGTTTTCCATTTGTTATGTCTCCTGTTTTTCTTTCTAAGTTCCAACAATCGCCGAACATTTCTTACTTTAAGAAAGAAGTTATACGCAAATTCTTGGAGACAGTTTTCTTGAACATTCAGTGCATTGTTACAGGTATTCTCAGTACGATTGCGTGACCGGGGGCCTGACTATCGAGGATTTGTTCAGCTTCCCATAGTGCAAGACCAAGATGGAAACCCAGCCACTGGTGTCGACATTAATGTACTGGCACAGGTAGGCATTGTTTCTCAAAAGGTAAACTTCAATTCCTTAATTAAGCAGTATGTTGGTCAAGTTTCATCATCAGATTCAGAGTGTGGGCCTATTATATTGTGGGATGGAATGAAGCATGAAATGAGTTATATTCAGGATTATTGGACTCATTGGTTTGCAGTCAAGGCATATTTATTAACAACAGTATTATTCAATTCTTTGTGTTTTAAGTGGATTAGTAGCGACCATCATGTTTTGTAATATGATGGAAGTGTTGGGAGGGACATCAGAAGTAGCATGGAAAATTAATTAGCTGGTGGCAGTAAACATGAGGTACAGTGAGTATTGTCAGAGAGACATCACCAATCGAATGGTCTGATTTCCACTCTTGATGTGCTCAGTGGTGACACTTGACATTGCTGTGCCAGTTGTAAAGATCAGCAGTTATGCCTCCATCAAGGAGCATATGATTCCAACCTTATGCTTTGTTTTGACAGCAAGATGATGCAAAAAATATTGACCTGGTTTAATAATTTCCAGTTCTTACATTTAGAGCAGTTCGCCTCAATTCGATATCACCTCAATTTGATATCAGTAACATAATTCTTCAATGAATAGAACGCAAACACAATGCTGCCATATCATTTTACAGAGAAATGAATCAGTGATGATGTCTGCTGTCCTGGAATGGCCATATTTGTTTGTTTGTTTGTTTGTTGTTTTAAAGTAAAAATTAGTGGCTCTTGCAGGTATTACGGTTGTTGACTGCATGTTACTGGAAAGAAAAAATACCAGGAAAACAAGTGGGAGCATGATTTTCACTGGTGAACAAATCCGACGGTGGGCAGGAAGTTATAACTCAAATACTGTGCACATGTTCATTAGACCGCAAAAGGTTATCGAATAGAGTGAATACGGTGTGATCCACCACATTCGTGAACAAATTCATTTTATTCTTAATTTTACATTATCTGTTCCAGATGGAAAATTAGGGGTATTCATGTCTGAATTTCTCACAAAGTGAATACCAACCAGAAAAATGTGTTGCTGACTCCTTTTGAATTTTGTATGAGCATGATGTCAAATTTTTCATTAAAATCCAATGAAAATGTTTTTTTCAGTTCATGAACAATTTTTCATTATTACTTTAAAGCTGAACTTTATGTCAGTGATCTGATACTGTCCATTTCAGGTGAATTGGTTGGTATTTGTTTCTGCTGTGACTACTGTATCTATAGATTAACTCTGACTTGAAGAATTCATCAGTATACTCATGAACAACTGCAGGAAAATGGAATGTCATTATGAAGATTTAAAACGAAGTGTTAACAATGAATTATCAGTTGATAGAAAAGTTAATGAGAAGCGTGCATTAGGGTTTTTTTTTTTAACTGAAACTTATTTTTCAAAACGGTACATGAACAGGTGCATACAGACAAACAAGAGCATGACACAAACAGTAAAACACACACACACACGCATGCACGCACACACACACACACGTGCGCGCGTGTGCACACACACACACTCGCTGAGTAAAATTAAAGAGGTGATGAAGTCCAAGATGGTGCCATTTGAGATAGTCGTGTTCATGACGAATGATAAACAAAAGACAGTGATACTTTTTGACATAGATTTTAGTTCTGATGCTATTAAATCGCGCATCTTTGTAATGTCAAATTATATCATTCAAGTCATAAAATGTCAAATGAATATATTCTGCATATTTAGGAATAGTAGAAAACATCATTGTTAGAATGTTTTTAATTCCCAGGGAATGAAGTGATGAGAGCAAGTGTTACTTGGTGGAAAGATGGAATATAGCTCCAAAGTGTACCCACTAGATTTTGGTGTGGATTCATGCTGCAGATCTAGAAGTAGATCATAAGGTTGATCTGGAATCAGTTTGATTTTGGCTGGCCAGGTACCCTTTTAGTTTAGAAGGGTGACAGGAGGCAGGGAGTAAATGTAGAACAGGAACAGCAGAAATAGCTCTGGACTTTTATGGATATCTGGAAATGTTAAAAAATTTGTGTATTTTACATGAAAAATTGGACGACTGAAAATCTTTGATATATGCTTGACATTTTAGTGCATTAGAATTTAAATCATGTTTTTTTGTTGTTGACTGATACTTTGACTAAATGCAGACACATTGAGTGACGTATCAGCTGGAGGTTTTTTTTTTTTTTTTTTTTTTTCTCTATTATTTAAGTGTGATTCACCCCTCCTCCTCAGAACAAAGGCACAAAATCTCAAAAAGAAATCACTCTGTGTTTTGAACAGGTTGCACGGTGTTTTGTCAGCAACTGCAGTCGCAATGTCAATAACAGCTCTGGGGATTTGGCCAGTGAACTGACCAAGTGGACCCCTTGTTCCCACATCAAAGCTGCTGTGGACTCTCAGGAGGCTCAGCCATTGTCAGTGAAAAGCTCAGTTCTCAATAGTTTTACAGGTTTGTCAAGAGAGCATAGGCTGTTGACTTGTCTGTCTGGGTCATGTTTGTTTTTGGTTTTGTGTTTAGTTCTGTGTCTGAAGGTCTGTTTGCATCTGTGTTTGTTGTGTTCAAACAACAAAATAAAGAACATGTTAACCTCTGATCAAAACCTCTGTTCAAATCCTTTTCAGTTTGATGATTTCTGTAATGTGCTGTTAGTGACACTTTTTTTATATATATATATGTTTGTAAAAGGCAAACATATATGATTTCCTGTACAGTTTTGATCTTGTATTTCGCACAGCCAATTCAAAATCTGATCAGCAAGATGGTGACAAATTTGTCTGGTCAAAAGCTACCAAACAGATTATAGTAAAACTTGATGGAATGAGGCTCCAGGATGGAACTGTATTAAGTTTTGGTGCAGATCCTGATCAAAGTGGATCGAGAGTGTTTTCAATAATATTCTTTATTACACTTTTTTTTTCACATAAAGATTGTGAAAATACTGTTACACATTGATGACTAGTTAATAGGTCATACATTTTCATGAGATATTAGAACATTTTAGTGTTGAAAATGATATTTGATCATTTTTCTTCCGTGTCCAGTAAGAAGACTATAGGAAGTAACTAATTTTCTGTGCTAATGATTACTTTCACAGACAGAAAAACATATTTTTTTTCCCAATAAAGTTGAGGAAAGACGATCAGTATCTCTCATGCTTTTTTCCACTATTTGCTTCTGTCAGAGTCCCTCAGCTTGTGCATGTCAAAAATCTTTCTGGGCTAGAGACTTGTTCAGTTGACTGGGTTTCCTTCTCAAATAACCTCATATATCAGCTGCTGTTTGTTCGCTGTGCAGTGGAGTGGGCCTGCTGCTTGCTGCACATGAACAAATGTGTGTGCGCTTCAAATCTGACAGTTTGACGCTATCGGCTTTGAATTGTGCAACCTCCGAACGGGAGGCAGACGCAAAAAGCAGTCGGTTGACAAGCAGTGGAATATCTATGCCTTCACATATAGGCAGTAGACCTACAAGAAGTGTAAGGCAAGAATACTGATCTTGTCCCTCTACATTTTTTCTTATCTCTCATTGAAAAGAGTGGATCTAGGATCGCTTAAACCTGAGGCAGGGGGCTGCATTATAGACAGCGCTCTTTTAGTTTGTCTGTTGAGGCTTTTTTTTTCTGGTTAGTTTATCATTATTATTTTTTTACTTTGCAGGTTTGTTTATTATTATTATTAATTTACTGTGCAGGTCTCCCAAGAAATCAAGCAAGTCATCTGGGCCCTGGCGACAGAAACGACAGGTCCCATTGTGCAACGGGTGACCAAGAACATCATGGTGGTGAAGTGTAAAGTCAGCAACATGCAGCCATTGGGGTTCCTTCATTTTGCATTCTTTGAAACTACACGCAACCGACAGCAGCCAGACTACAAGTTTCAGTGTAGTTGTAAAGCGTTCAGGGTTAGTGTGCCTGGCTTCTCTCCACATTTCTCCTCTTTTTTTTCTTTTCTATTACTTTTTTTTTCTTACAGGGAGCAGACAGTCAGGTTATAGTTTTTATATTCTGCTGAATTTAAACTGTGGTGGGAAGGAAGTTGAATCAATTTGCACTCAGTTTGAGGAGATAAATGACTTGCTTGTTCGTTTTCATTGTCCTGAATCTTATCTTGCCAGAAGGAAGACCAAGGAAGTCAAAAAGCGTCATGTTTTGTCTTGTAATTTGTTTGGCCCTGTCGTCTGGTAGAGCAGTATTTTTTCTTATCAGGTTATGGTTGGAAGGTAATAAACAAGCCCCCCTCCCTTCCCCCTGCTATCTCCCCTACCTCGTTCATCCAATGTGTTTTTTCCCCAGAAAAATTTATTCTTTTTGTTTTTTTTCTTTTTGTTTTTCTTTGCCTTGAATAATTACAAGGATGTGAAAAGACGGTATGAGAGTTAAATTGTGAAAGACTTGCCATAAATAATAGGGATGGGGTAGGATATATGGTTTTAAAAATCAACATTTGCCCATTGAATCAAAGAAAATAAAAATCCATGTTTGATTATTGTGTGAGTATTCATTGATGATTTGTGTTCACTATTGATCCTTGATATTTCATCTGAAAAGCGAAATGTCTTTGAAAGATTTTACAGAGGTTTTCAAATTCAATATAGAATGTCATTTTTAACGAGGTGCTGCGTTTGTTGGCATTGTCTTTCATTTCTTTGTATAATTTGTGAAATTAGTGGGGGTAGTTTCTATAGCAGTAGAAACAAAGAGAGAGACATAAGTAATACTTTTTTCATTGTTGGTTTATGTATATGCACTGATTGGTCAGCTGGGTTAATGTTTGTGTTTGGCAGTCCATGAAGGGGCGTCCTCGTGATGACTCCAAAAAGTACTGTGTGCATTTTTATGCCTGCATATGCGCCTTTGCCAGTGATGACAAGCTGGCAGAGGAGTTTGCCTACTACATCAACTTGAACAGTCAGGTTTTTCCTGGTTTAGGTTAGTGCCCAGTGTGTGTGTGTGTATAGAGAGAGAGACACAGTGTGAATGTGTGTGTGTGTGTGTGTGTGTGTGTGTGTGTGTGAGTGTGGGTGTGTATGTTGACATAGGGCTATATTTGTGTGGTACTGCTTATTGGAACTGTGATTGAATGACATGGAAAAGGATGGAGGGCAGAAGGAAAGTTTTTTTTTTCGACGAGCAACATCCATGGGCAGTTTTTCCATAATATGCGAAGAATTTTTTTTTTTTTTTTTAAATAAGTGAACACTTCTTATGTTCAGTTTGTCTAGAATTCCTTGTTACTCCTGTGTCTTTTAACTTTGTTTTGCCAAGTGTGAAAGGTCCAGATTTAGTTGGAACATGGTTTATTATCTCACTTGCGTAGCCCATAGATGATTCTTTAGTCCCATCAGGTTCAGTGGTCTTAGTCTTAAATGAGCTAGTAAAGTTCTGTTGTGAGAAATTGGGGTTTTGAGAGCAAGCTACTGGTTCAGTTAAAAAGAAAAAGTGTGCTTCTGTAATGCTTATTTGTTATATGAATACTTATGTATTATATGTTATCAGAATCAGATGTTTTTCTGTAGATATATGAGCTATTTGAAACAAAATAAAACCAACATATCTTAATTCAAAGTGGAAATGTTCTATGTCTTGATGTTTTTTTCACTGCAGTGCCGCAGCCTGAAGTGGTGGAGGCTGACCCACAGCAGGAGCAGCGTCAGGTGCTGACTGTGTACCAGCCTGTGGACAGCCTGGCAGAGATTGCTGATGGCACAGCCACGCTGGAAGTGATCGTCACTGAAAACCTATTGGGTTCCCCTCCAGAGAAGAAGATGAAGAAGGATGATCCTTTAGGTGTGTTGGCTCAGACACTTTGCCTCTGGCTGCTGTCAGTTCTGATGTTGTTGCTTTCTCTCTCATCTCCCCATTCGCGTCCTCCCTGCTGCTTTTCCCCCCTGTCACACCGTTGACCCGTCTTGCCCCCTCCCCCAACCCTGCTTCGCCTCACTCCCTATTTGCATTATCAGGTTTTAAGGCTTTTTTCTTTCTCCTGATGCTGCCAAACGGCTGGAGTTTGAAGGTAAAAACTGAATTGTTCTTTCAGCTGTGAGTAACATTGTGAAAAAAAAAAAACCCAACTAACTGAAGCTGCAGAAATGGGATTATTAGTTGTCATAACATTGGTAATTGGTGGTAGTTCTGCCACTGTGGTTTGCCCATAGCTTAGAGGATGGGTTGGTGTACTATAGTTTGATTGACACAGTGCGTTGCTGGGTTGTTACAGCAGGGGTGGTGGCCCAGGCCAGCAGTGCCTTACTGACGCTGCAGGAACAGAAGTCACCAGGTCTGCTGCAGCCCCCCGCGCTGCGAGCCAGCCCTGTGAAACAGGTGTTACAAGTCACCAAACCTCAGCCCACACCCAAAAAGTCGGGTCAGTGGCAGCACACCTCTTTTACTTTAAATTGATGGTTTTATGCAGGGCTGCATGCCTTCTGGGATGAAACGGAAGTTTGGATCAGGAAAATTGGAAACGTTGTCTTCAGAATGGGGAGGTTGTGTTTCAGTATTCTCTGGATTGTTATTTTGATGGGGCACTGTCTGGATTCTAGATCTTTTGGATGAGCAGTTCTTTGTCTGTGATTCATTATCTTCTCTAATTCATGTTGTAAAACATGTTTTAAAGCAAGTGAAATGTTTCTGACAGAAAATGGATGTGACTGTCATCTGCTCAACTTTTGTATGCAAAATCTTTCAAGTTTACAGTTATCAAAGGGATTCAGTCTGGAAGTCCAAAAGAGTTTCTTCTTTCAAGCCGTCATTAAGTGTTGGATTGTGAATGGTGTTTTTTAAAAAAAGGATTAAAAAAAAAAATGACTTGACAAAAAATTGACACTGTAGAAGAATCAGTTAAAATCACATGAAAAATTGCTGGAAATGAGATAGGCAGAATGAACTTGGCAGTGACAGGTAAATGCACAAACTTCTTTGCCAGATGATCGACATAGCATGTACTTGAGGTCAAGTGCTTGTATGAAGAAAATTGCTGACTTTTCATGCAAGTTATCCTGTATATGTAAAAACTTATGCTGCAGTCATTAAAGACAAAGCCTGAGGGATGCACCACCACAAACTGGTATCAGTTCAAAACAGAGCGTCCAGTGTGGAAAGTTATGTGATTTTTTGTGTGTTTTTTGTGGACAAAGTCCTTTTTTTTTAAAAGATGCACTCCTATCCACCCTTTCAATTTTTCTTCTTTCAGCATAACAGGTTCTCCATTCAGAGAATGGTTTGCAAGAAAAAGAGGACTTTGCCTTTTTGGGGGGCTCTGCTCTCTCATTTGAGTTGACATTTTCATATTTGTTAAGCACTGAACAAAAAAAAAAACAATTTTGTTTTGTTCGTGAGCTGCACACAACAACCCCAAAACATGGTTTAATAATTTTAAACGCAAACTAAATTTGAATTAATTAGATTGTAATGTTTATGACCACAATTCAGATTCGGGATCAGGGACTCTTCCTCGCTTTGCATTCCTGCTCATGACTTTTCCTGAATTCAAATAGCAGATGCAGTCATGTTGATAAAAGCCTTTAATTATCAGCTTTTTCTTTCTTAAAACAACTTTCACCAAAAATTACAGGTGAAAACCCAGGATATCAGACGAACTTAAGAACATGCGTGGGCACTGTTGTTTAAAGAAAAAAACTCTCCAGACACATGCACCCTTTCCTCCCTTGCCCCACCCCACTTATATGTACATACACTGCCCTTCCCCTGCACAATACCAACATTTTTTGGGCTTGATTTTGAAAGACTTTGTCATTGGCTGCCACTTTCTTAATATCATGTGTCCTCAAAGCCCAAGCCTGATGCATGAGCGATATTGGTCGATTTGCAATGAATTGGTAATGGCAGGAAGATGGGGCAGAACAGTTGGAGATTATGCACCCTTTGGAGTTATCATCTCAAATACCAGAGTGAAGATGGTCTTCTGAACAGGTTTCTGATAATTTACCATCTCTCCTTTTTCTCAATTTTTCTTTTATTCATATGTGTGTGTGTGTGTGTATGTGTGTGTGTGCTGTTCATATCAAATATGTGGCAAGAAGATGGTGTTATAGAGCTTTCTTTCTTACTCAAAAATAAAGAAAAGATTCTCTCACTGACTGTCTCTCACTCATAGTTTGAAAGACTGTATTTTTAAGTCTGGATATGTTTTGTTTTGTTGTTCACCGCAGATCGTGGATTGTCTGTCCCACCTCAGTTAGAAGAGAGCCAGATCAGTTTGCCCTTCCTGCAATGGCTGGCTAGTGTTACGGAGAGGATCAACCAGACCATGCACTATCAGTTTGATGGTGAGTCAGCTCCCACTTTGGTGCATTGCCTATTAGTTGAAGAACTGGGGCAGTATTGTTTGTATTTTTGTTCCATATGAGAAGATAAGAAAGCAGGTTTCTTGTGTTAATTGTTTCCAGTACCTCAGATTTTGCTGTATTTTTTAGGAACTCGTAGATCTGTTTTGCCTGGAAACTTGTATGTGCTTAATCCAGCTGCCTTGGAGTGCTGGGTATACCCCTGTCTGACATGAACCCTGTGTGATGTGTTGTGTGCAGGCAGTCCAGAGCCCCTGGTGTTCCATGCCCACCAGATGATGTTTGACTGCCTCCAGCAGAGGATCTCTGGAGGGAGCCGCAAAAAGCGTCTTCCTAACTCCACCTCCACCTTCACTCGGAGAGATGCCCTGCCCCTGGGCACCTTCACCAAGTACACCTGGCAGATTATCAACATTCTGCACGTCAAACAAATCTTTGATACTCCGGAGGTACTGCTTACGTAAACTGTATTAGTATGTTTATGGGTGTACAGGTGTAGGGATTGTCTGTTAGGTAACATTGCTATTGTGCTGAAATATGTCTGTTAGGGACTTCGTTATTTCACCATTGCATTGTTGGCGGGGGGTTTTTTTGTTTGTTTTTTATTCTGGTAAACACCACAATAGTAAGAAAGTACAGACTTGTGAATCATACAAAATTTACTCAAAACAGAGGTTGAACAAATTTTGCAAAATGATCTTCAAATAATTGATTGGACTCCTTCAACCTTGGACTTTACTTCAAAACCCCTGCAAAGCCATCACTGTTTATTGTCCAAAATAACGGCAGACAGTTACTACTTTACTTCAAAACCCTGCAAAGCCATCACTGTTTATTGTCCAAAATAAGGGCAGACAGTTACTACTTTACTTCAAAACCCTGCAAAGCCATCACTGTTTATTGTCCAAAATGAGGGCAGACAGTTACTACTTTACTTCAAAACCCTGCAAAGCCATCACTGTTTATTGTCCAAAATAACGGCAGACAGTTACTACTTTACTTCAAAACCCTGCAAAGCCATCACTGTTTATTGTCCAGAATAACGGCAGACAGTTACTACTTTACTTCAAAACCCTGCAAAGCCATCACTGTTTATTGTCCAAAATAAGGGCAGACAGTTACTACTTTACTTCAAAACCCTGCAAAGCCATCACTGTTTATTGTCCAAAATAACGGCAGACAGTTACTACTTTACTTCAAAACCCTGCAAAGCCATCACTGTTTATTGTCCAAAATAACGGCAGACAGTTACTAAATGTCAATCTAAAATGTCTATTCAGACACAGGTATCTGCCTTTTTCAGTGTTCAAATAAAACTTGATGGATGGCAGTTTCATATTCAAATAGGTATGGTTTCTTTTCAGTTGTTTACCATTAGCTTTCTTGATGTCGATTTCCCACAATATTGGCAATAAACAATTTTTTTTTTTACCGCAAGAAAGTCATTTTGAAACATACTTTAAACTTTGTTGCTACTTATTTTTCCAAATAAATCTGCTTATTCTGTAAAATTCATGCAGCTGCTGTCACTGTCTGCCCGGCATAACTTTGGCATCTGCCATTTGCAATCACTGGCATCTCATTTTCGTAAATATCATCCTAAAAATCAAGTGAATGGTTGATGGGAATACAGGTCATTTGCTGTCAAAATGGTGCTGAATCATCTCTGGTTTCAGAAGTAGTTTTCTTATTGGTGTGACGAGTACACAACTTGTGCTTCTCATTTTAATAAGGCCACTCATGCACTATATATAGAGGCATTTCCTGAATGATAAGGATGATGAACACTGTAGCATTTCCTGATGTCAAAGCTAAACTATGTACACATGCATATTCTGATTGATAGGGGTTTACTGAAACAACCTTGATGTTGAGCCATAAAGAAAAACAATGAATTTTCATGCAATTTTACTTATTCCTCTCAATTTCCATTCAGCTTTTACTTATTCCTCTCAGGTGTAGGAAATAGGCCTCTCAGTTCACTGGAGGAGCTGGCAGATCTGGTAGTCATTGTTCTGTGCAGCCACAGGAATTCACAGGCAGACGCCGGTGTGAAAAACAGGATTGAAGTGGGGGAGATGTAAATGGAGAGGGATGTAGAATGTTCGTGCATGTGCATGAAATTGCTCATGTTTGTCAACAACGTGTTAAAAGTTTATCATCAACATTGTGTTTCTCAGAACTTTTGTAATGTTGATTAAAAAACATTATGCTTGTTTATCAACAATATTGTTCATGTATGGTTCCAGATGCCCTTAGACATAACTCGCAGTTTTGTGGAGAACCGTGATGGAACCTATGAATTTTTTAACTTGAAAAAATATGGAATGTTTTTGTATTTTTCAAAAGACCCCATTAAAAGTGATACACATGCCAAATTTCAAGGCCATAGTGTTAATAGTTTTTTTTGAGATATTGAGCTTTAAAATTGGGTAAAAAATGGCGTTTTTCACGTTTTTTTTTGCCAAAGGGCCATGTTTGGACCCTCATATCTTCTGAACTATTCACCTAATATACTCTCAGATTGGCAGAGTTATTATCTGTGATGGATACACTGAGCCTATTTTTTTTCCAGAGCTCAATGATTATTCATTTTTTTTTAGCTGTGCCTCTTCAAAAATGACTAAAATGCTGATTTGTCGACGTGTCATTTTGTGGCAAACACAGGGTACCGTTACTTAACAACCCATAACTCTGGAACGACACATGCTACAGACAACAAAGTAGAGGTATTAAAATAATCAGCATTGAAGAAGGAACCTAAAGGTAAAAACATCCATGAGTTCAACCTTCACCTTTATGTACAAATTACATCAAAGTAAACAAAATCACCTACACATTCCACATATATTCCGTCATTATCACGGGGACAGAATCAAATGCTCAAGAATTTCACCAAGCAAATATGTTCCAAATAACAGGCAATATGAATGAAATATATGTCCAAAAAGAACAGTAAATCACAACTGTCTTAAAAACTTTTCAAATACCAGAAAAAAAATCACCCTCTTTCCATGTTCCTGTTTTTCAATCACCATTAAGATAAAACTGGCCATCTCCATTTTGTACCCCAACATTAACAGTACTTTTTAACATATTGTTTGTATCTTCTTTTCAGGGTTCCCTGCTGGGTACAGTCAATGCTCCAAACTCTGTTCTTTGGTAGAATGTTGAAGTCTGAATAAAAGACATATATATTTACTTGCAACTTCCCCAGTGGAGTCTGACAACGGCCATCTAAACAGGTTTTCTGTTCCTTTCTGGTCCATGAAGGAAATGCAAGCAAGGTCAGGTCTAACAATTTCTAGTACTTGACCAATGTAAAATGCATCATCATAGAAAACTGCTACTGACTGTCCCTGGCCTGAGAAATTGAATGGAAATTCATAGTCTGATTCATCATCAGAAGACTGATGACAAATATTTATTTCATGTTCCAAAAGTGCTGAATGATCTGGCTCTTGTGGTTCTTCCTCAGTGCTACTGTCAGATTCTTGCAGGTACTGGTCATCTTCTGAAATTTATCACACACACACACACACACACACACACACACACACACACACACACACACACACATACATACGCATGCATGCAAACACACACACACACACACACACACACACACACACACACACACACAATTTTGAATAAACTGAACACAGTTAATAACTGGACATTTGTTTTTTGATCTATCAGTGATGAAAATGGATTGTTTGAATTCAGAGACTGGGAATGAAAGTGCATGATAACTTTGAAGAACATTTTTTTTTTTTTTTTTATATACCAAGTTCTATCATTTATGGATATATGATTCAACAGTAAATTTTTTTAAAATACACATTGCCACAATTTTCAATAAGACTTTTAAGTGAATGCTACCAGCTACACACACACACACACACACACACACACACACACCAGCTAGTCATTTATTATAATACATGCTTCAAGTTTCCAAATTCTGATTTTCTTACTCCTATCTTTTAGTACATATGCCACACTCATACTGCAGCTTCAAGCTAACATTCTCTTTAATTAGTTAATGAGTATTTTTTGTTTTTACTTTTTAGTTTTTTTTTTTTTCCTTTTATCTCATTTATTTATCACTTTATTGATTTTATTAATTCATTGATTCATTTTGGTACAACAGTACTGCAAATTAATCCAAAACAACTGCTACTTTCAATTTTCATTGAGGTCTGAAACCTGAGTTATCGTCCCTGTCGAAGTTACAGCTGCCAAATTTTAATCTTACTTCGTAATTTTCGCTCTAGACAAAAATCATAAACCTTTTTATAAAAAATCTGAACGAGCTTGGGTAAAAGTTATTCTATGAAATTGTTTTAAAACTAAAAGGTTGATCACCGATTGCAACTATTAGTACTGATCACGGGAGCTAACAACCACCACTCGACCGAGCACATGTCTGATGAAAAAAAAAAAAACTTCTAAAATAATTTCCAGAGTTAAGAAACACAAATTCCTTGAAAAATAACAGGGCAAGGGCTTAAACAAATGAATCGTTCGCATACTTACCAAGATCACGCTCAAAATCGTTGAGATCCATCGGTTTTTTAACTCGCCACTCGACTCGAACATCGTGTCAGCTTCGTACCCCCCGTTGTCGGAATGCTGAATGCCGATTGGACTACTTCTCTCTTTATCCTGGCCGGAACTTATACACACAGCAGCCTGTGCGTCCTTATATACACGAACGAAAAGAGCATTGATTTTTCTACAAAACGAGTGGTCTTTCAATATGTTTTGTTCAGAATTAGCGATGTCGATATGCTTTTGAAGTTTATGATAGTCTTTCGGCACAAAATTTTGCGGCACTTAATGAAAAGGAACTATGACGAACTTTATACCGATCAATTCTGCAGGTTTTTCTGTTTCATATGGTGCCAACATCGTCGCTGTGCATATAGTGTGTCAAAGTTCCGAACACTTTTCCGGATGTTGTTGTTTGCGGGTCACGGATAGCCCGCGGCTTGTATCGTTGCACAAGCTCGCCAACGCAGTGTATGGTTGTGTGTGTTTAGATCGTTCACAATAAAAGCACACTTCTTTCATACCATAAAAAAACACACAGACTTCATGTTAGAGGTTCATTTTAGATGTGGAGATATTTTTTATTTGACAGTGTTGAGTAGTTGAGGAGTATGAACAAGTTGAAATTGGCAGTTTTCTCCTGTTCTGCTGCCTGTTAGCCATGGCTACTGTTAGGCTGGACCTACCTATTATTAATGATAAACAATTTGTTTTGTTGTTTCTATGATCTGTGACAGTTTTTGCATGCTCACCAGTGAGGTGAATTATCCAACATTGGGCTGGAAATGCTGCACACAGCAAATCTTATCTTGCTTCAAACTGTCTCTGATTCTACTGTCACTTAACTGAAAATAACACAAACCAGTGATGGGTGGCCCAGGGTGAATTGGAAGTGAATGGGAGTGACAGCTGTGGACAGAACAGAGTTGTTATGCATTGATATTTTTTTAACTTCATTGCAGGTAACACAACAAGCGACCAGAAAGAACCCACGCCCCCTCATCATCGAGTGGATTCCGGACATCCTTCTGTGTCCAGGATAGGAGAACTGCGCATCAAGTTTGAGTATGGCCATCAGAGAAATGGACAGATCGAACAAAGGGTCTGGATGCCTCCTCAGGAGCTGCCCATGCAGACTATCCAAGTGCAGGAGATCGGCTGACTGTGACCCACAGGAAGTGGCTGACCGGCAAGGACAGAGAGACAACCAGTGCATGCCCCGTGTTCCTCCCCATAGTAGGCGTGCTTGTGGATGTATAACCGCAGTAACTTATCGTGGTTAGATGTGAGGTTGTGTTCGAGGTGGTTTGGACCTGGGGCGTCCTTGGCCCTGTCGGGAAGAAAATGCACAGCTTGAGGCTTGACTCCTGGCTTGGCTATGTCCACCCTGGGTGACCTGCTGCTCCCGCCTGTGTCTTGAGGGGCTAAACCACTGTGGAATGGCCACTCACAGTCTTGGCATGGTCTGATTCCGATGTACTGTATGGCAGTGATGCCAAGAGAAAACTTTCTCACCCATCAGTGAGTGGCTTCAAAGGGGAAAGTAATCAGCCTTGTCTCCTTGCTCATTTTCAGTCTCCTTTCCATTCCCCCAGCCCTCTCTTCTCTCCCCTTTTCCTTTTCACCCTTTATCTTTCTCCACTCCTGTCCAGTGGGAAGCTTAATAAAGCTGAGCTCTTTACAGGCATGCCTACCGTCCCTGGCCATCCGCAATTTGTCCTGGAAAGTTGATTTTAGAAGCCACTATTCTGGAAATCCTGGATTTGCAACACGCGTCCCGGAAAAAAAAAAAATTGGGCGTCCCAGAAAAAAATCAGGAGTTGAAAAAGCCATTCTTATCGTGCTGCACAGAAATGAGCCAAGAATATCGTCTGCTAGAGTGAGTAGACATAATACGCATGCGCACGAAAAAAAAAAAACCACCTAGCTTTCACTTTCAAGTCAGAACATGGCGTCGAAGAGGAGACATGATGTCGACACAGTTGGATTCTGACTCTTCGGATGGGTCAGAAAGGAGTGAAAAGAAGAAGAAAACGACCATGAAACGAGGTTGTGTGTCTTCAAAAAAGAATTCTTGGAAAAGTGGCCTTGTCTGCAACAAGAGAGGAAAGGAGTTTCGTCTATCTTGGCACTGTTCTGTCCCTGATTTCATGGATTTGTCCTTGATTTCTGTCTCTATTGTCCTTGAAAGCAAATTTTGGGGTAGGCATGCCTGTCTTTATACATCCAGGTCATGCCAGACATTAAACATAAAAGTGTTGTCTTTTCTCTTTCATCCTTTTTATTAATTGCAGATTAGTTTGAATTCATGCATTTATATTTATTGCTTGATTGTTCAGATCACCATGTTATTTCAAAAGATGGATAGGGTGGTGATTTGTAGAAAATCCATCGCATGTTTGTTGTTGGTGCACACCAATCCTGCTGTGGGAGTATAAGGCCTTCTTTATGTCAGATTGTAGTAGTGTGACAGCGAAGCTGGAATTGATGTCTGCTTTGAAGTGTGGTGTGAAGGTTGAGTAATAGAGCAGGTGTCAAGTGGTACAGTGTGTGGAGGAGAGAGTTGTCTATGTTGGAACAAATTACGTTGCCTGTGGAGAGCTATGCTGTTGGTGCCAAAGACTGTGCTCCACCATCTTGGAGATTGTGTAGTGGAGAGTCAGAACGGGTATGTGTACAGTGGCATGTGAGTTTGACTTGGGAATGTGTGCAGCGGAGCAAATCAGATCTGGGAGTGAGTACAGCTGAGTGTGAGGCAGAAGTGGAAATGTATGGAATGACGTGCAAGTCTGAACTGGGAATTTATGCAGTTGAGTATTAATAGGTAGTGGCAGCAAAAAATTCAGTTACAGTGTACTTTCAAAATTAAATTTCGTTTAAAGCTTATTGAAACAAATAAAAAAGCAAAAAAATGATTTTGTGAATATCTTTGTTCCTGAGATATGACATTTCAAAGCTTGTTATTTTTGTATGTCCATAAACTAACAAAAGTCTGCAGTTGCCATAAAATGCACATACGTTAAACCCAATGCTTGTGTAACATCTGCCTTATTCATGGGTGCTTTTCCAGTGGAATGGGAAGAAGTTATTCAGATTGAAAAATACCACCCACCACCCCACCCCCCAAAAAAAAAGAAAGCTAAAATGGCCTGTGACAGACTATTCTAGAGTGTTTAAGCAGAAAAAAAAATGGCCATAACTTTTAACTGTTTGATTTATTTTGCATAGGATTTTAACATAATATGTAGAAAAGGTACATGGGAAACCTAATAGACAGAGAATACCATTTTCAAATCAGACTTGAAGAAAACTCTTGATTCTGTTGACATCAGACCAGATTAAGTTTAAACTTCAATTTTTTTTTCATAATTACCAGTCCAAAAAGATGCTTTGTCTCCATATAGGAAGGAACCTTATCATACATCAGGATTTTCATAAAAATTGAAAATGGAGAACCTTACCATACATCAGGATTCGCATAAAAATTGAAAATGGAGAACCTTACCATACATCAGGATTCTCATAAAAATTGAAAATGGAGAACAGGTGTTTTGCCTCAGAAGACAATGGCAGGGAGGACAGGGTGGACTTTTGTTCATCCTCAGTTCCAAGGTATGTTCAGTGTGCATGTGGTAGGACAGGGGCCAGATACGCATTTTGATGTTGACTTTGCTGTTGATCATAATAAAGAATGTTTTTTTGATGATGAAGATTCTTTGCCAGGTGTGGTAATTTTCACTTGTCAATTAAACCACCAGCACAAAAAATGTAGAGACACTCACTGATTCATAGTTTGGTTCTTCCACTCCAACTTCACAATGTTCACATGAAATATCTTTCTTTTGAGGAGTCTCTTACGAGCCTTTTTTTCTGCCTCAAACTTCGAGAAGGTCGCTCAGTTTCGCAACATGTTCACTAAGGCCTTGCCTGACACTTGCTACTCTTGTTCTGGTTTTCCTTCTATGAGAGCTATTTTTCAGGATAGAGTGCCAGTTAAGGACGCTCGCTTGACATTTTACATTGAATGCAGTCATCCAGATGCTAGATCCTTGTCTTCTTCATGCCATATGCCATGTTTTGTTAAAACGCTAGTCTGCATTTTTCGTAGCATGCCCGATTGGTCAATTGCTTGGTCTCGTCACTCTCATTTCTTGAGCTGTCGTTACTCTGCCTGTTATTGCCGCTTAAGAATGGAACGATTTCTGAGGATGATATACAGAAATTTCTTTACCTGACTGAGGGTTCGGCCAGTGTTTCGACAGCCGCTTTTACTCCGTCTGTCAGTATATCTTGTAGAGTGTTCTTGATCTACAGAGACAGTATTTTGGAGTCCACTGTTAACTGGGAGGTTAAGGCAGCTTTAACATAGGCTGTGGTTCAGAGCCCTTGCCCTTTCAGGGACTCCCCCTCTATCTGCTGATGTTTACAGTTCCTGATAAGTAGTTTTACTGTGATTTCATTGAGTTGATACTGTTTTTTACATGGCATATTCATGTAGATTTTTTGTGTGTGCTCACCAGATAATTATTTTAGAACAAGTGTTAATATCCATGCAAGTATGAAATAGTGGCTTTGTATTGTTCCTGTAGCGAAGATACACATTTGATTTGATGTAACAGCATTCCGTGAAACTGAATTCCACTTAGTAGATTTTACAACATTTAGTGACATCTCCAGTGCAAATAGCATGGCCATAGCACACAGTTACACCATCCACAGGTGAGAGATGCAGGTGACACTGATATCTGACAATCCAGAGCTTCAGTGTGCAGAGTGTTACTTTGTTTCAAATAGTTTATTTTGGATGCCTGGTTGATATGTGCTGGGTTTACAGTATTTGGTGTTCAAGAGATGTTTATTTTCTTCAAAAGTCTTCTGTCCATGACTGCAAGTTCCTGTTTTGGAGAATGGTGTTTTAGTCGGGTGCTGCCATTTGATTAGATAGTTAACAGAATTCTTCAGGATGAACTGGAATAGCCAATGGTCATTGAGCTCATTAGCTGCTTTTGGTGGTCTCCTGATAATACATCGCTCAACCATGTATACAGCTGATCTGTAAAGAAAAAGAAAAGGGGGGGGGGGGGGGGGGGGGAATATGAATGGTCCACATAATTTGATCTTGAAAAATACTCCCATGCATGATAGTACAATGTGTGTGTATGTGTGTGAGTTGTGTAAATATATGACATTAACATTACTCTGTCATGTTTATTCCATTTTGTTTTAAAGCTTGATTGAAAAAGTTGAGTGTGTGTGTGTATAGAGGATTTAGGAAAAAATGATCTCAGTAACTTGAAGGCAGAAATGTCACTTAATTGAAACAAATTAACAGCAAATAGCACAAATAAGCATGAACAAATCATTTGGTTACGCTCCTTAAGTTCTGTATTATATAGAGTGTGTGCGTGTGAGAGAGAGAGAGAGAGGGAAGGAGGATAGTGTGACATGAATGAAGAGTGTAGTGGTTGAAGAGAGCAGTAGCCAATTTCTGAATCAAAAGGGTGTCTGAATATTGAGACTCATCACTCAAACTAAGATGATTTATTCTATAAACGTCTGTTTGTTAAAACTGTCATGTGCAGGTGGGACTAAGTTGAATTGTTGCAATTAGAAAACAAGTGTTGGTTTAGAAACTCTTAAGTGTGCGATTGAAACTGAAAGTGAAAGTAAAAACTAGATGGAAGAAAATGTCAGCAATTTTTTGTCAATGGTACCAGTCATCAAAAAAATCTCTATCTTCAAGTTTTGAATTTGTAAAAGATCATACTAAACTTCTTACAGGTTTACAATTTTTGTGTGCCATTTTACAAGAACAGACTCTTCGTACTAACATTTTCAGATTTTGTTGCTTGCATTTGTCTGATGAAGCGTAATGTGAAAGAGAAGTGAGATGGCACTCGCATTGTGACACATTGGAGAAGTAGGCCATGCTGCATTCTATTGGTTTTCGCATGGCGTATGTTGCTATCTCTTGAAATCGCCACAAACACTTGCTATTCAAAAAACAAAACAAAACAAGAAAAACAAAAAAGAAAGGAATGCAGTGTACGGCTGAAATAGTCTTCATTTTGGCACCAGAATGAGAAAACATTGATTGTGACATACATTGATTATGGCATATAGTGCTTTGTGTGTAAACTGCCATTAACTTGCGATGATGAAACTTTTAGACTTAGCTGCCACCACCTAGCTGGGATTGGGAATGTGTGTAGGCTGCGAGTCAACACAAGGAAAGTGTGCAGTAGACTGTGAAACAGAACTTGGGAGTGTGTGTGCAGTGGAGTGCCAGTCAGAGCTGGCAATGAGCGCGGTGGAGCATGAGACAGAGTTTGAAATGTGTGCAGAGGAATGCAAGTCATAACTGGGAATGTATGCAGGAGAGTGCAGGTGAGAACTGCGGATGTGTGTGGTTGAGTGCAAGTCGGAACTGGGAATGTGTACAATGGAGTATGAGTCAACTGGGAATGTGGACAGTGGAATGCGAGTCAGGATAGGGAATGTGTTCAGGGTCGTGGGATTTGGAATATGATCAGTGGAGTGTGAGTCACAACAGGTTGTATGCAGAGGGGTGAGAGTCAGAACTGGGGAGGAGTACAGTGGAACATGGGACAAAAGTGGGAATGTGTGCAGTGGAATGAGTCGGAATTGGGAATGTGTGCAAAGGAGTGCGAGTCAGAGGTGGGAATGTGTGCAAAGGAGTGCGAGTCAGAGGTTGGTATATGTGCAGTGGAATGAGTTGGAATTGCGAATGTGTGCAAAGGAGTGCGAGTCGGAGGTTGGAAAGTGTGCAGTGGAGTGAGTCGGAATTGGGAATGTGTGCAAAGGAGTGCTAGTCAGAGGTTGGAAAGTGTGCAGTGGAGTGAGTCGGAATTGGGAATGGGTGCAAAGGAGTGTGAGTCAGAGGTGGGAATGTGTGCAGTGGAGTGAGTCAGAATTTTGGAATGTGTGCAAAGGAGTGCGAGTCAGAGGTGGGAATGTGTGCAGTGGAGTGAGTCGGAATTGGGAATGTGTGCAAAGGAGTGCTAGTCAGAGGTTGGAATGTGTGCAGTGGAGTGAGTCGGAATTGGGAATGTGTGCAAAGGAGTGCGAGTCAGAGGTGGGAATGTATGCAAAGGAGTGAGTCGGAATTGGGAATGTGCGCAAAGAAGTGCGAGTCAGAGGTGGGAATGTGTGCAGTGGAATGAGTCGGAATTGGGAATGTGTGCAAAGGTTTGCGAGTCAGAGGTGGGAATGTGTGCAGTGGAGTGAGTCGGAATTGGGAATGTGTGCAAAGGAGTGCGAGTCAGAGGTGGGAATGTGTGCAGTGGATGAGTCGGAATTGGGATTGTGTGCAAAGGATTTTGAGTCAGAGGTGGGAATGTGTGCAAAGGAGTGCGAGTCCGAGGTTGGAATGTGTGCAGTGGAGTGAGTCGGAATTGGGAATGTGTGCAAAGGAGTGCGAGTCAGAGGTTGGAATGTGTGCAGTGGAATGAGTCAGAATTGGGAATGTGTGCAAAGGAGTGCGAATCAGAGGTTGGAAAGTGTGCAGTGGAGCGAGAGTCGGAATTGGGAATGTGTGCAAAGGAGTGCTAGTCAGAGGTGGGAATGTGTGCAGTGGAGTGAGTCAGAATTGGGAATGTGTGCAAAGGAGTGCGAATCAGAGGTTGGAAAGTGTGCAGTGGAGTGAGTCGGAATTGGGAATGTGTGCAAAGGAGTGCTAGTCAGAGAGGTTGGAATGTGTGCAGTGGAGTGAGTCGGAATTGGGAATGTGTGCAAAGGAGTGCTAGTCAGAGGTTGGAATGTGTGCAGTGGGGAGTGAGTCAGAATTGGGAATGTGTGCAAAGGAGTGTGAGTCAGAGGTGGGAATGTGTGCAGTGGAGTGAGTCGAATTGGGAATGTGTGCAAAGGAGTGCGAGTCAGAGGTGGGAATGTATGCAAAGGAGTGAGTCGGAATTGGGAATGTGTGCAAAGGA
The DNA here is from genome assembly GCA_016801955.1 of Conus betulinus. NCBI lineage: Eukaryota > Metazoa > Mollusca > Gastropoda > Neogastropoda > Conidae > Conus > Conus betulinus. The sequence goes on along the minus strand of JADBJO010000097.1, from coordinate 779,812 downwards.
GTGCTAGTCAGAGGTGGGAATGTGTGCAGTGGAATGAGTCGGAATTGGGATTGTGTGCAAAGGAGTGCGAGTCAGAGGTGGGAATGTGTGCAAAGGAGTGCGAGTCAGAGGTGGGAAATGTGTGTGCAGTGGAGTGAGATACGAAACTGAAAATATGCACAGGCGTGCAAGTCAAGTCGGAGGTGGGAATGTGTGCAATGCAATAAAATGTAAAACTGAAAATATGCACAGGAGTGCAAGTCAAGAGGTGGAATGTGTGCAGTTGAATGAGATATGAAACTGAAAATATGCATAGGAGTGCAAATCGGAGGTGGGAATGTGTGCAGAGGAACAAGATGTAAAACTAAAAATATGCAGGGGAGTGTGAGTCAGAAGTAGGAATGTGTGCAGTGAAATGTGAGATGGAACTGGAAATGTGTGTGCTGGAGTGTGAGTGGCAACGAAAAATGTGTGTGGTACAATGCAGGACGGAACTGGGAATGTATATTTTGGTGCGAGTTGGAACTGGACATGTGTGCAGTTCAGTGCAAGACCAGATTGCAAATCAAATGAGCTTGGATCTGTGGAGATGTTGACCTGGTTGGACATGCTTGTGTTCTCATATTGTTTGTTGTTTTAGTTTGTTTAAAATGTCAAACAAATACATGGTGGACTGAGTGAATGGCATCAAGCGACAGATTTCTTGTGGCAATGTGTTCAGGGCGAATGGCTGTTGCATCATTCTAAAGCAAACTTTTCAGATTCTGCGCGCTTGCTTATCATTTATTTTTTTAGCTTTGTGTTAGTTCACATAATTATACAAAAGTTTGTCACCATTCAGTGCAACAACCATTCATGATCAAAGTAATGAATGTTTTACTGAAACACATTCAGCGCCACACATACAAGAGTGTTTTAGATCATTTGGAAATGTGGGTACAGTATCCTTGTAAGCTAGAAATGGTAGAGAAAAAATGTGAAAAGGATCAAGATACTGTATTATTTCCCAGAGGTCTCTTCACGTACTGATAATAGGGTATGGAGGTATGTGGTTTAAACAAAATTTCATCAAATGCACACAAAACTGGTAAGATACTTGTTTTTTGCTGCGAGCCATGAAATACTGGGCAAGGAGTCAATAATGAACAAAAATGTTCCTTTGATGGAAAGGGTTTGGGCCGTGGTTCCTTAGCATCCAGTGACTGTCTGGTACCATGAGAGCATGATTCCTTTGAAAGGGTCCAGTTTGTTGTACTCTCATCTGTGGGTACAAGTGCCCTTGATGGCGGTGAGCGAAGCTCTCAGCATATATTTAAAGCAAAATATTTTTTTCAGTTTAATCTGTACCTCTGGAAATACTTCTTGGAAGTAGGTATGATTATCTCGCAGTTTTAATGGAAAAGGTTATGAGTATACCTTGTTGTAAGGTAGAAGTTGCTTGACACAAACACACAAATGACCTGGAATGTTACCATAAATTTGGAGTGCAATTTGCTCTCATGAAATATATCTAAGAATGTTTAGATAATTATATACAACATTTTACAACTGATTTATGCGCAAGCTCATATATAAATGCACAAAACGCATATACGTGTCTCCACCCTCTTTCAGGGATGTCAGTTGCCCTTTTTTCAGCCATTTCCACTTTTTTGTTTTCCAGCTGAGTTCATATTCTTTCTTCGGCTGGTTTCCTCAGCTTTTTGATGTAGGAAATCTTCATTACATTGCCCCTGTTCCCTTTTCTTTTCCTCTGATAATATGAAACGTGAATGAAAATTAGATGAAAGTATAGTTGAAAGCAGGAAATCTTTTTTTTTGTTTGTGATGTGACAGGTGCTATAACGCACAGCCTGGTGTTAAATGATTAAAAGGGTTTGGTGCCTGTGCGCCAGGTATACAATCAGCAAGCCATGTATACACACACGCTTGAAGAGAGAAGAAAGAAGAATATTTCCATTTCAAGTTTGCAAAAATGGTTTGATTATTCCCCTTGCAAAGATTTGATAAGAAAAGGTTTCCTACTTTCCCTTAGTCATTTCTGATAAAGGGGTTGATAAAGAGATTTAGGATGATTTTGTCGAGTCTCCTGTCAGAGTCCTGTGGCATTGATATCACTGAAACCCCCTGCTCTGCAGGAGCAGGGGCAAAATGATCCAAACAGTCGAACATTATCAAACATTTGCGTGATATTCACTCGCATGCATTCACACATTAGAAGATTTACATGCACTGATGTGTAACTGCTCTTCCACTTGTTTTCCCCTCCGACACATACATGCACACATGCTTACTTGTATCTACACACTTTCATACAAAGCTGACACACTGCTTTTCAAGAACATCGTTTGGATTATTTCTGTAAGAGTTGTGAACTGCGGTCAGAGAGAAGATCATGATAATGAGGTGCTGTCGTCCTCGGCTTTGAGTTTGAGGCAGATCATTTACGCTCAAGTATTTAGTAGAGGTGCAGGGCAAATGGCCCTGGAAAATAAGTTTAAAAAATATCCAAGCCAGAATGTCCTGGGTCGAGACAAAATGGACATCCCAAGATCAGTCTGACTGGGGGGATTTTATGCAGTGAATGCCGTATGTTCCGGTGGGACTGAAGTGAAATTGAGTCATGTAACATAGTTGTGAAAGTTGAAGACCCTGTGGAAGACCAGATGGATGTAGCCACTGACTGGAAAGGAGACTTGCTACAGTTTACTTTGGACATAAGCAGCGTGCTTCAGGTCTAGCATTGACAACATGTTGTTCCTATGGGGTGGATCGGTGAGGTAACTGGGATTTTGAAGTTTAGTAAAGCTAGGTTCACAATTATGTTTGACAAGTATGTATGCAGCCATGGTTTCCATAAAGCCAGCAATGTTCGAGAGATGCTGCATCCTAGGGGAAGAGGTAGGAGGATTGGACAGGAGCCAGCTGCTGTGGTGTAGTGGTAAGCGTTGTGTATGAGGCTTGGTAGATCGCAGGTTCAGTTCCCATCAGAGCTATTTACTTTTGGGATTATTCAGTCCTGACTGGCTTCTACCCACAGTTGAGTTTTCTGGCTTTGACCCACAGTCGAGTTCATTGGCTCAGTGGATGCATCTCTGAGAGCGTTGCTTAACTTTTCTTACCAACATTGTAGGGGTCTGCATCTCTCAGGCTTTGTTGGTGCCAAGACGTGTTGTGAATGTTAGCATAGGGTACAACCCTGGTCACATTGTCACTGAATGGCACTGCTTCTGAAAGGGGATCAGTTTCAGTTTCACTGTTCATCAATCATGGATTGATCAAGGTGGTTTTTTTTCTGCCTTGTGTGTTGAGGGTGTGAATTGTGAATCACTGATCAGACTTCTTGGAATTTTGACTGACAAGCAGTTATGTATTTCACCATAACGCAGTCTTCATGAACTTTTCAGTTGTATTGGGGTCTGTGGGCTCAAAGTGTAAGGTGTTAACTCCTGTACCAAGGGCTTCAGATGTTTCCCACTTGAGACAGCCAGGTACAAAGAGTTGTTCTGTCTGGAGTCAACATTTGAGCAGAGTCCAGTCTTCTTCTAGTCCTAAGAATGAGATTTGAAACAGAGGTCTCCTAAATGCATAAAAAATTTTTTACATTTGCTTTGAATCCCTAATCCCTCTTCTGCAGAAGAGCGCCCGCTCAGCCTGTGCTGGTTGGATAGACAACTAAAAAAAAATGAAACGCATGCATGCTGGCATAGTATGCCAGCTATTTTCAATGGCTGATAGAAATATGAAATTTCATAATAAGGTTTGAATTTAAGAATAGTTTCAATCTAAAATCAGCAGTGTTATCAGTCATACAAAGGATTTTTCAGCTGGTTTTGCCAGATTTCGGCAGTCTAAGATCTCATTTGCATTTTTTTTTTTTTTTTCCCATGTTCCATTACTGCTGCCCCCTGCCCCCTTCTTTCCTGTCTGACTTGTGCCGTCACTTCGGAGTTGGGGGGGGGGGGGGGGGGGGGGGGGGGGGGGGGGGGGGAAGCTAATTAGACTGGCTGGCCCTTTTGTATTTTACCAAGAAGAGTGAAGTGAGCTACTTGTTCACTCATAGTTGCGACTGGAAGGCTTGACACAAAGGTTCTGACAATTGTCCTCCACATTTTCCTCGGCTGAGATATTTCAGTTCTGAAAAGAACATAGAATGCTGCTTCTTTGTATTGTGTCTTATGGAAGACGGCTGGTGTGTGAGGGAATAATGTCTTTGCAGTGGTGGTGGCATAAGCTTCTGTCTCACAATGTCAATGCCAACGCCACTGTTCAGTACTTTGTGTTTCATCATCAATCTGTCTGCACAGTGTTGCTGTTGTATGGAGGGCCATGCGAGCTGTTTGATTATTGCAGATACTCCAAAAGTATTGCAATATCACCTCAGGTACAAGTGTAGCAGCATGTCACTGGACTGATTCCAGTTGATGTACTGTTGTTGGTATGGGTCCCATCCCATGTGACAGTTTGATGATGAATAGTCTTGTACAGGATGGATGTGTGACTTGAAAGCCAATTTCCTCATGGCCTGGGAGCTGATCCTCTCCCCCTTCCCCCACTTTTTTGGGAAAAAAAAAAAAAAACTGTTCAGTTCTGGGATCACATGATCTGTGGTAGAGGCTGGTTTGATTTTGAGTCAACTTTGCTTTTTTTTCTGCTTCAGGCTGTGTTAAAATGATTTGCAGGTTTGTTAGTTAAAGGGTAGAGTGAACGCTGATCAGCAGTTAGATCTTGGAACAGCCAGTTCTAACAGATGACACAAAGCACACCCACGTGAAATGTTTGCATGAGATAGCCAAGATATCCAGCTGTATTAAACACTGCCAAAGCTCTCATTGTGATGGTCTGACATTGGCTGATCGATGTACACCTCCTAACAGGTGCGTTAAGTTAAAGTGTGATGTGACATTTTTCATGCATTTTTGCTCCCATAGTGGGGATGTATAGACGATCTAAAGCTGTGCCCTGTGCTGCGGAATATTCCTATTGTTGGTCGTTCAAAGAGATGCTGTTGTGCTGGGCATAATTCACAGCGATATAAAGCCAGTATAGACTTGATGCAGCCTTGGTCCACACTGCAATAGATGTACAAGGTGCTCTTCTGTTTTGCCCAAAATACCCTTGTAGTTCAGTACATCCAGTGAGATGCACTATCAAGAAGTACCCTGTAAGCACCCATCCTGCATTGGGTATAGTGGCTAGTAAGTGCTGCCTTCCAGTCTGGAAAATTTCAGTACAGTTTCTGGCAACTAACATGAACTAAACACACACGTTCTCTCACAATCATTCTCACACTGTTCCTCTCTCTGTTTTGTTTGTGTATGTAGGTGAGTACGCTCTTATGTACAAGTGTGAGTGAGCACGCTCATGCGTGCATACATATGAGCACGCTTTGTGTGTGTTGATCAGTGGAAAAGAGAAGTCTTGGAAGAAAATTCACCTGTCCCTGTGATACCCTTTGGCATATCGGAACAAAATAATGACCCATTCAAGAAAAGGATGAACCACTCTAGCACAGGCTTTTGTGCTTGTAAAAACTCACCTTGGAATTGTGTCGATTCCGGGCAAGAGTTTGTACTGTATAAATGCCCACCTCAAACTTTTGGTGTAATTCTATTCAAAGGGTGGATGGACATTTACATATTTAATGGTGCTTGCAACCACATTCATTGTGGCCTTGAGTTTGTGTCATATCAATGTAATGGCCAACAAACCAGAGCTATCAATGCAGTTTGTGCTGGTTGAGATCACTGGGTGCGAGTTGGCGTTCCCAGGTTCTTTGTGATGAACTGAAATGCCAGCAGTCTGAGGGAAGCCACTCTTTTATCAGGATTTTCAGTTACCTTTTTTTTTTTATTTGCCCCTGGTTGACGCAGGCCACTTTGCACACAGCCTGCAGCTTGCCATGCTCTCAATTTGTTCATCAAGGTTCCAAACACTGCAAAGTAAATGGCTAGTAGTTGTGCTTGAACTTGATATAAGTGCAGTCTCATAAGTTCGTATTACAAGAGTCTAACTTAGTTTTCACTCATAGTTTTTCCATATTTTTGTAGAGGCTATGGGGGTGTGGGGTATAGCAGGAATGGCGATATTTTTCTGATGATGTATGTCGGATATTAAGGAAGGATACAAAAATAAAGAAAGGGCAATCAAGGACCAATATGTTCAAGTTTTCTTCTTCTTTACTCCACAACCTTCAAGCCAAGTCCTTCATGCTTTTCCATAGGGGATGTGTGCACAGGATCTGGATCTTGTTTCCACTGGTATGTCATACTTTGGTAAATAAATCATTGCAATTTGTCGCAGTTTCAACACATTTCAGATGAAAATACTCAATACTATGCTCTGTCTGAGAGTTGTTCATTTGTGGACTAAAGTGTGCGCGAGTTGCATTCATGGCTGCCATTTGTTCTGGAACTGGATAATTAACTGTATAGATACAATTGTTTTGAGTGTTTGGACTGAAAAGTTCCATTCATTTGCAGTATTTTCATCCAATGTTGATGGACTAGACCTTCATTGGTCGGCTGGTTGGCTCATTTTCGAGCCGAGAGAAGTTCTTGAAAATTCATAAATACACTGAAAATTAGCAAGCTGATATTGTTTCTGTGGAGAGAATGCAGTGTGCCACTGAAAATGTGTGTGTGTATATGTGTGTGTGTGTGTGTGTGTGTGTGTGTGTGTGTGGTGTGTGTGTGTGGACTGCATGAACAAATTATCACAAATAAAAGTGTCCCATAAAGTACAAATGAAGTACATGCTATTTGTGGAGTGTGATGTTGGTTGCTGTTGCTGATCTATGCTGACCTTCACGATGTAACCTGCAGTATATAAATATAACATCTATCCCAATTCTGAGTTGGTGAAAAATCAGTGTCACTTAGTTCTTATTCCAGCCAGTTGTGTCCCATGATTTTGATGCCAGTGATTGCCTGTACAATCACAAGCAAACTGTTTTTCAGCTGGCGTGTGTGTGTGTGTGTGTGTGTGTGTGTGTGTTCGTATGTGTGTGTGGGTCACTTTTGCTGAAGTACCCATTCACATGGCACACCTGCAAACAGGAGCCACACAGAGCAACTTTAACTAAGGCATGTGTTCATACACCCCAAACTGACCCACAGACACTGCAGAAGAGGCACAAGTCAGGGATAGTCTGGGAAGGAGCCGATCAGGGCAAACAACACCAAAAAAAAAATCACACAAATACACGGCTCTGATGGGAATCAAACCCACAACCTTCCAGTCAGGAATCTGCGATGGTAAGAACTATTACACCATGGTGGCTTGAGAGGTAAAGCCTTTTGATTTTGTATATTAACACAATAGTGGTTTCATCCTGGAATCTAGTTAGCTTTCTCACTGATTTATCGACTTTTGTTCACACCTCCCACCCTGCTTCACATCTACTTTCTATTACCACATTGAAGAACATGAAAGTTTGTACAATACTTGGCTTGCAACTGAATATGTAGATACATTTGTTTGTAAAGACTTAAAGAGTGATGACTTCATAACAAATAGTCTTCACACACACAAAACAAAGCAAACACACCAAACAGAAAATTCTTTGAATTCATGTATTTCAAAAATGCACAGACATCGTTTGCATATATATTCACATGCTTTGCACAACCCAAACTACACCCTTCTTAAAGGTCAATGTACAGCTGTAATTCACTCAGACAGAACTGGTACCACATTACTGGGTACCATTCCACACCAAAGTATGACTGCAACACTGAAGTAAAAATGCTGATAAAATAATGTGACATAGCACCAGTAGAGATCTATCATCTTCAGCTCCTGTGAACCAGTCTCTGAAGAACTTTTCTTTACACCTTCTCCTAGTGATGCATCCACAAAGTCAACATGCTTGCACCAACTTTCTCTGCTGCTTTTGTTCAAGGCATTTCTGAGGGACAGACTGACCATAGGTTTAATATGAGTAGCGAGAGTTACACAACCTTACAAGGAAATATCTGTTCTTCTCAGAATATAGTCCTTATAAAAGTCAAACTGATAGAAAATTGGTGGTCTAAGGATTGTGGTCTATGGATTTTAACACAACCATGCATTTACTCTTGGAGTAAAGAAAAAAAAAAAATTCAATGAAAATTTGTGTCGATGAAGACAAACCTCGCACTTGGTGAGCAAACTTGTCAACAGAAATAGTATTCTGGGTAGATGGTCTGTACATAGTATTGCACTAAAAAATTCACAACTACCATTTCTTTTTGTTAATTCACAACCACCTGGCAAAACATACACACCAACTACAGACATCACCTGACCAAGACCCAATGTAGCAAACACAGTGACAGTATAACTGACCAGGACACAAGGCAAGTTGTAACACAATAACAGAACTGACCAAGAAACAAAGTAAAACCATCACAGTGTTACTAACTGACCAAGATTTGATGCAACAAACACACTGACAACACAACACCAGTAACCAACAATCCACAATTGGTTGATGTACATGTTGACAATAATTTGTCCCTCACCTCCCAGTGCATACTGAAAAGAGATTTTAACGAGAAGTGTTATGGGCTTGTGAGATTTCCAGGTACCTTTTTCCAGTGTTCGATCTAAGTGAAGAAGAAAATAGCACTGAAGGCACTGTGACTTGGTAAAAAAAAAAAAAAAAAAAAAAAAAAAATTCATAGTTTAAATACTGAAACCAAAATGAAGTCTATACCTTGGACAGAGACCATTCACTTGACTGGCTGTTGCACACTCCGGTCCATCATGTACTTCTGGCAGCGGAGGCCAAACCAGCTCCCATAGAAGGAGCACCTGTTTCCCATTCTTTCCCCTCTTGTACTGCATCACGATGGGTATCCAGCCAGAGAGTGCAGGCAGTGTTAAATCATTTGAGTGGTTGCCTTTGAAGATTCCATTCTTAGGTCCTTCAAACTTCACAGGAAACCCACCTTTTCCTCATCCTCCAACTTGATGAAAACACTTCAAACATGATCAAATTGTGCTACACAACTGTAAATTGCTGTGTGATACAGGTGTGTGTGTGTGTGTGTGTGTGCATGTACTGACAACACTGTTACTGTAGCATATTGCTATGGTAGACTGACAACACAGAAGGATTTCAATCCATGTCCCAACAACATAAAATGTACTCAAAGCGGGATGGAAAACAAAAGTTGAAATCAGAATATCAATAAGTCAATAAAGTCACAACTGTTTTTTCTTTCCAATTTTGGAGGGTGAGGTAGGACAGGAATAAACACATGCTGAATTTGAAAAGAAACATGATCAAATACCCTCAGAGAAAAAAGAGAGTACAGGATCAAATGAAATGTTATACAGCTGGAATTTCATGCAGGCACGAAAGTTGGAAATATATTGTGAACAGAAAGAAGTTTTTCAAACTGACAAATTCCAATCTGCCATCCAACTCTGTATTTACTACCCCCCACCCCCAACCAAATGCAAGAAAGGATTAAATGACACCAGGTGACAAGTGCTAAAAACAAATCGTAAACATTCTCCACCCTGCAGACAAAATGGGATCCTTTTACCATTTCTTTAAAAAAAAAAAAAAAAAAATGTCCTTAAGGATAAATTTTACCTGAAAGGTATTAAATGAAAGAAGCAGACCCTATAAAATGAACATCCAGAAAAAGAACCAAATACTGGACGATCTCCAGAGCATAGTCCTTCCGCTAGATATCTTGGTTTCAAAGCTGCCAAATTGCTTGCCTCCCTGTATGATTATGGGGGTCATCCACCTATTTTGATCACACAGAGATTTGAGCTGACAGCAGTGTCCATCAGACCCTCACTGTCCTGTTTTCAGGATTTTTCTAAGGGGTGTCCTTCCAGAGGATGGATTTCTTCAGTTTTTCCAGGCATTCAAAGGAATTCCAAACCTGATGAAATTCAAGTAATGCATGAGCCCCGAAAGAGTGGATCCAATCTTGAAGCTGCAGTAGCCATTTGGAAAAAAATGCCCAGTGAACACATTTAATAACAAAATGTTCAGCTCTATGCCCATATACAGACCAAGATTCAGAACAAATAACTAATGTCCTGTGAACTGCAGGTCAGTCTGCCTCCGTGTAAACTCCCCTCTCTTCACAGATGAATTCATCATCATATTTTGTGGGTGGTTACTGAGAGGTTCTAGGGTACCTGTGTAATAAATTGTGACCATGTATGAGTGGGTTTCAATGTCATGGTCTGCAGCCTGCTGAGCTGGTGTGAAGTCCTAAAACTGTAAGGAACAAGGGAAAAACAAACAAACAAAAAGAGAGAGAGAGTGGCAGACAAAGGGAGACGGACAGATAGAGAGAGATTCTGAACACAATAAGCCGAGTAACTGAACAAGTTCCAGAGTAAAGACCACAGCCACTTCAACAAACTAAACAGTCATTGATAACAATGTCACTTGCTCTGAAGTACAGACAGCAAGACTTAAATTGAAATGATAATTAAAACTGTTCAGTCACACCTTGCTTTCCTCATGATAAAAACAACACTATATCATCAAAGTCACAACCACATTCCACATAAAAATAAAATCACGTAACACATCCATGAGCATGCAGTGAACACATTTACACAAAAGCACGCACACACACACACACACACACACACACACACACACACACAGAGGCAGCATTATTTGCACATATTCCAAAATATCCTCTCTCTTCATATTCTCACCTCTCTCCATACACTGGCATACTGATAAAGTTTTTTCTCCACTGTGGGTCTTGAATCTCAAAGGCAGCCAAGGAGACAGATCACAATGCAGGCTATTGGCCCTACTGGCAGAAACAAAGTTCTCAATCACTATGCCAACATTTTTCATAGGGCACTGTACCAGACCATAAACATCGCCAACACCCTGTGTTGTCTGTCACCAGGATTTCATTTGCGCTTTCACTTGAGCAATGACCCAAGTCACAGCAGACCTGGCATGTCAGTGTCATACAATGACCCTTGCTGCTGCAAACCTAGCATGATAATGGCGCCGCACAATGACCTTGTCACAGCAGACCTGGCATGTCGGTGTCATACAATGACCCTTGCTGTGGCAAACCTAGCATGATAATGGCACCGCACAATGACCTTGTCACAGCAGACCTGGCATGTCAGTGTCATACAATGACCCTTGCTGCGGCAAACCTAGCGTGATAATGGCGCCGCACAATGACCTTGTCACAGCAGACCTGGCATGTCAGTGTCATACAATGACCCTTGCTGCGGCAAACCTAGCATGATAATGGCGCCGCACAATGACCTTGTCACAGCAGACCTGGCATGTCAGTGTCATACAATGACCCTTGCTGCGGCAAACCTAGCATGATAATGGCGCCGCACAATGACCTTGTCACAGCAGACTTGGCAGGACTGGTGTCATACAATGACCCATGTCTAAACAGATCTGGCATTATCATGGTGTCATACAATGACCCATGTCAGAGCAGAAATAGCATGATCAGTGTCATATAGCGACTCATGCCCAACAGACCTTGCATGATCATGGCGACAAACAATGACTCATGTCTAAGCAGATCCAACATTATCGTGGTGTCATGCAATGACCCATGTCAAAGCAGATCCAGCATCATGGTGTCATGCAATGACCCATGTCAAAGCAGATCCAGCATTATCGTGGTGTCATGCAATCACCCATGTCAAAGCAGATCCAGCATTATCATGGTGTCATGCAATCACCCATGTCAAAGCAGATCCAGCATTATCGTGGTGCCATACAATGACCCATGTCACTGCAGACCTATCATGATCATGCTGTCGTGCAAGATCCCGGCGTCAATGACCCACATGACAACAGACCGAGCATTATCACAGCCTCATACAATGACCCATGTCACAGCAGACCTAACAAGATCATAGCGCTATCATACAATGCTCAGTGTCATACAAAAGTAACAGTCTGTTCTGCGTATGCCGAGGACTCCAGTGCTGCAGACAAGGGTCTGGGCAACAGACGTCTGTCAGGAGGACTGGTGCGGTGCTGCGGTGGATGGTGATGAACGTCAGCGGCCACTACAACAGTGGTGCAGTTCACAGCATGACCCCGGCCGTGACCCCGGCCTGCTGAGCGTGGGGACAGAACTTCCACGGACTGAGAGGCCTGGTGAGAGGCCCCTTGACCGGTGAGAAGTCGGGGGGCGTTGTGGCTGTGAAGGCCTTTGGTGGAGACACTGCCGTAGGAAGGGTGAGCAACACTTCCGTTCTGCACACTGTAACTGGCTGTCCTGGTCTGCTCAAGAGCAGCCACACTGTCTTTCACTCTGTTCACTGTGTCTGCAGAACCACTGTTTCTGCTCCACTCTTGGATTTGCGTAGAGTTTCGCGGTGTCTCTGGAAGCCCCGTGAAAGGACTGGAGGTCTCCCTAGGGGTGATCACCGTTTTATGAACACTGGAATGGATCCTGGGAGCAAGTCTCGTCCCGTAGGAGTTGGAGCGCTCCCTGGGGGTTGGAGGTTTGGCCCCTACAGGACTGGTCCCTGCCTCTCTTGGGGTCTGACTCACTCCGCTGGGGCTGCTTTTTGTCACCAGTTCTCTCTCGGTGTTAAACAAACTATACACACACTGTTTCCCTGCTCTCCTGAAGTTTCTTTCAGCCCATAAATGCTGCTGTTTTTACTGGCAGTTGTGGTGAGACTGGCCATGTCTTTCGGGGTGTTTTTGGTCCCTTCAAGGCAACCTTGGTCTGCAGCATTGCCCCTCAAGACTGGCATCCCGCTGGAGGAGGAATGCTTCTGGAATGTGCTGCTGGCAGGGGGGGAGGATCTGGTTGATGCTGTGGGGGTGCTTGCAGAGTAGATGGGAGGGGAGTGAGAAGGTTTTCCTGGCTGCTCTGCCTGTGACCTGTTGCAGCAGCGTAAGAGGGAGGGGAGTTGTACCTTGGAGCCCCCTCCTGCTGCACTGCACTCACTGGGGAAAGGGGAGTGTGGGTGGGAGAAGGAGTGGAGGCAGGGGAGGAGGCATTCACCTCCACGGCAGATCCTGCATTGGGTGACTGTCTGGAGGGACTGATTCTGTGAACACCACGCTCAGCATCAACTCTTGGCTCACCACTGAGGCTCTGGAACCTGACATTTCAGATGTCTTCACATGTGTCATGTCAGACTGAGAGGTGGTACCTTTGGACTGAGCTGGTCTGGGAGAAGCAACACCACTAGACACTGACTGGTCCAGAAGGCGGCGCCGGGCAGGAATAGGTCTCAATGGTCTTTGGCCCCCTCTGTTTCAGAACTGTTCACATGCAGTTTTTCTGGCAAATGCTTTTCAGAGGAAGGCACTGAGGCTTTGTGATGAACAGCTGACTGTGCTTTGGTGGGACGGAACGACTGCACAGAGTCAAAGTGTGGAGACACAGTTTCACCCAGCGTTTTCAGATCTACATTCACACTGGAGTGAGACTCCTCTTTCCTGCTACTCCTGGAGTCCACAATCACAGGCTGCATGGACAGGTAGGGGTTAGAATCTTCAGCTGATGGAGAAGCAGCTCCTTTGGAAGCTGGTCTGGATGCAGAATGGACGGCTTTGAACCGAGGGGTTCCAAACGTGCTGAGGTTCCGAGGAGTGGACCTGGCAGACAGCTGAAGCGACGGGGGGACATCATCCACCAGATCCTCATTGCTGCTGTGGTGAGCAGGGGGAGGGGGGTGCGCAGGCCCACTGTGCATGTAGTGGACGTCATCAAACATGTCTGGGGGAGGAAGCACAGGGTGGTTGGGCTCTTCCCCTACACCCAGGTCCCCAGCAGCAGGGTCAGTCCTAGCCCCTCCTCAGTGTGGGTGGCCATGTCCACCGTCTCCACACAGTCCGCTGCCACCAGGTCTGTCCCCGCACCGTCCTTGGTGAGACACGTCCTCCACTCCTCTCCCAGCTGCTGTCGGTGGGCGTGGACCAGTTCCTCCATCAGCCGATCCTCTGAACACACAAATACTACTCAGTGACAGGGAAACCAGAGAAAAGGAATGTTACCTTATTACAGACAGAAAAGACAAGGAGAAAAAAGATGACACTGCCTCATACCATGCAGACAAAAAGAAGATAATTACCACCTCACCACAAAGAGAAACGATAAGCACCAAGTAGATAACACTGCTTCATGACACAAGGAGATGAGGAAAAAAATGTACCTTTCAAAACCAAATAAACAAGACCAAAACTCATTTTCTGTGCAATTCTAATATCGGTGATAAAGATGCACACATTCTCTCATTACACATACATACAAACAGACATAAAAAAAAAGCCTGAATGAAGAGTATCTAAGTTTAGGGGCAGCTTGAAAGCTGAGGCAGGGTTCATACAGACTTGGAGAAACGAAATTCCCACCTTTCCCAACTTTTCCCAATCCCAGCACCGGTTTTCCCAACCATGTTACATCTCATACACATATAGTAACAGCAGGTAAATTTTCATTTTCTGTAAGTAGAGCAAACTGTCAGTCATGATGTCCGAGATGTTTGGACAATTAGAATTTGTTTGTGCCTTTGTTGTTTGATTTTCTATCTGTTCAGTTTTGAAGATGCTTGTCTGAGTTTTTGAAGACGCTTGTTCAATTTTCCCAAAACTTCCCAACCCACAGACACCAAATGCCATTTTTCCCAAAACTATCACAACTGGGAAAAGGACCATCCATTTTTCCCAAACCTTCCCAACTATTCCCAACCTGTGGGAACCTGTGAGGGGCCTCTTCTCTGAAGACCTTCTGCTGTCAAGCTCTCCATAACAGTTTCCTCCCACACACAACAAAATTAAAAAGGGAGCATGAATGAGTGGCATTTCAGTTCAGCCATATGCACAAATACACCTGCTTGTATATGTTTAAGGCAATGCTGCGTCTCCTCTGGTGAGTTACCTCACACAGACTTGCTTCTTGCGGACTGCAATGGGCAGGATGTGGCCGAGGCTGTGTGGAGGTGTTGGAATATGCAGAGTAACGCCAGCAAGATGAGTCAGCAACAAACAAACAAAACCCACTCCACCCCCTTCCTCAACCAACCCCCCCTCTCCCTCCCCCAAAAAGAAAGAAAGATGCAGCAAATGTTTATGAGACTCTGATGTTCACTCACCTTCTGCAGCTTTTGCAAGAGCTGCTTTCTTTTTGGAGTCACTGCGAGGCAGGGCAAAGGTCACCCGCCCTTTGCCCTTCTGCTTTGTCGGTTCTTTTGCTCCCCACGACTCTTTTCTCAGAAGGCCGAATAAACCCAAAGAGCGATGTTCGTCGGGATTTTTGTGAGCCTGCCAACAGGCACAGCACAGTATCATTTAGTAACACAGGGAGAGAACTTTGTATTATCACACACTCATCTTTCCAAAACACACACCACATCAACTCAAAGGCAGAGATCAGACATCAGTGAAGTCAAATCTCCCCTCTCCTCTCGCCCCATATCTATTAATTTACTTGTCACCTTTGTGCACCTATGGTCTCATGGCTGCGCAAGTGAAGTGAGTGTGGTGAAGCCTATTTCATGGACAACTGCGTAAACAGTGACACCTCCCTGAGACTAGTTCTGATAAGGTTTAAAAATTCTATGTTCATTCACGTGATTGATCATTTTGTCTTCCCGTCCCCTCTTCTTTTCTCTTATTTCGTTTATTCATTTATTTCATTTCATTTTATTTTATCTTTTTGCAAAACAGAACTAGTTGCATAATCTAATTCCTAAAAAAAAAAAAAAAACTTGTAAAATCATGTAAGATCATGTGACGCAGAACTGATTAAAATACAGAAAGATTCCACCTGAAATACACTGCACTCTTTTTTCCCCCTGCAGCACAAAATGCCACCACATATTCATAATGCACCCATATTTACAGATAACTTTTCACATTTATGTACATGGACAGTGGGAAAACTTATCACATACTACTTGATAGAAAATAGAAGAACAATTTGCCCACCTCGATTTTTCATGAACCTGAATCACTAAAGGTAATCAACAATGCAATATTTCAAATGGCTATTCACATTATGGATATTTAAATGAGGTCTCAGCTTTTAGTACTCAGCTTTAAATACTTGACACCAGTTCACTAATATGTGTTTTAAAACTGGATTCATAATTCCTGTTCTCACTGATATTCCATTTCAATAGTACGATTGGATACATTATTCCTATACTACCTGTGATATTCATTTTGTCAACTGGGATGGGAGGCTTTATTCCTGTTCCAACTGTAATACATAATTTCTCAATCGGACCAGCCGCTGTGGCGAAGTGGTTAGCGTCGCGGACTCCCGGCTGGGAGGTCGTGGGTTCGAATCCCATCAGAGTCTTGTGGGTTTTTCTGCCCCGACTGGCTCCTACCCAGAGTGAGTTTGCTGCGGACTCAGTTGGGAAGACTGGGACCACACAGTCAAGTTTCATCCACTTAATGGATGCGTTTCTGAGAGTGTTGCTCTAATTTCCTGACCAACACTGCAGGTGCCTATATCTCTCAGGCCTGGTTGACGCCAGGATATATCATGAAAGGAAGTGTAGAGTACAACCCTGTCATGTAGTCTCAGACCGAAATGGAAATCCGTAGCACCATCTTAATCATCCTCCTTGATCAGCATAAAAAAAAAAAAAATGTCTCAAGTTCTGTGGCCCTTCATGCCCTGCTCTCATGGTGACCTCAGTTTCGATGTCCTCTCCACGTCTGTGGTCTTGGTTTGGTTTCATTGGGGTCGCCCGTATTGGCGAGTCCATGGGGGCTGTCATTGGACGGACGTGGTGGCACCCTCCGGGAGAGCTCACTGACTCCAGCTCCACGACTAAGCAATTATTATCATCAGTAGGGGGCTTAGTAGGTGGTGTCCTGCGTATGTTAGATCAGAACAGGCGCCACTTAACACCACCGAAGTGACTCAGCAGCAGTGCAGTGTCTCCTCCGGTGGGTGTGCCTCTTGACGACTTGACATTGACTGCTCCCTGTGGATTGCCGGTGCCCGGGCTGCGGCGGGGCCGACCGAGCTGTGGCTGTGAACGGGGTGTCGGAATGAGTGGCGTGGGTGTTCTGCCTCTGAGGTGGCGCAGAGGTTGGGACAGCACAAAAAAAAAAAAAAAAAAAAAAAGTCTCAATCGGAGCTGGACAAATTTTCGTTGTTCATATGAGATTCAGTTTCTCTATTGGGACTAGTCGTTCATTCCTGTTTCAACTGTGCCTTATTTCTCCCATTATCTAATAGACTAAGGACAGTCAACAACAGTACAATAAATGAAACTTACTGCTTTATGTGACAGATTTGTAAAACATCATCACAAGTAGTTAAAGTGTTTTAGAAAAAAACTCAAATTTCTATTTTTATGCATATAAAACCTTGACTGTGTGTAAATCTCTTTACAACAAAATGATGGCCATCCACGTTATACTGGCTGATGATAAGCCATTTTAGGATACTGGATTCCAAACATTAGCTGACAATACACTAAGAACATCCACAGAAACCGTTAAAAACTTATTCTTAAAGGTATAAGATATTGAAAATAGACCTCCACTTAAAAAGATGATCAACATAATATATGCAGAGAATTTCTGTAACACAAAAGTGCTAAAAATGAGGAAACTCCATGCTTCTCTTATCATGTTGTGCCTGAAAAATTACTTTCTTTTTTTTTTCTGACTTGCTGTACCTTTCATCCTAATAGGTCACAATGTAGCTATCTCTACCACAAAGAAACTTTGTACAAGCTAGAAGATAAATACAAGCTGTTTGCATTAAACAAAAAATGTGCAAAGGAAAGCTGTACAGGTGCAATTTGAATATACTGCAAGCCACCGATATAATCGCATCTGACTCAAATGAACAATGTCGCAAGCGTACAATCGCATCTGACTCAAATGAACAATGTCGCAAGCATGTAGATATCAGACAGGATCCCAAAACAAGGAGATAATCATCCAGCTCGTATGAAAGCTGCACTAAACAGAGAAAACAACAATGAATAAAAGACTCAACAGAAAATATTGAAAAAAGAAGACAGACTTCAATGGTCCTTACCCTCTATCAGTGAAAGGTGTCATGTGTACTTAATCCTTATGGAGGCAGTTTCTGCACTATCAACAAGGAGGAAAAACTGTCTTGGTGTGTTCTTTTTTTTTTTTTTTTTTCTTTTTTTTTTAAAATGTAAATCACAGGATCAGATGATACCTCCATTCATTATCCTCCATCATCGGTTCCAGTCACAGTAATTCCGATGTGCCGATTTATGACAGGCAGATGTGACAGTCGCAGAAAACCACAGAACAATGGACAAAGAGGGGTGTTCACAAACTGAAGGGCTGGGTGAAAGGTTGGTTTTGTGATGGTGTTGGTGCACATGTATGAATGAGCCTGTGCATGTGTGTGTGTGTGCTGTGTGTGTTTTGTGTGTGTGTGTGTGTTAATTGAGAGACAGACAGACAGGCAGACACACAGACAGAAACAATGAGGGGACAACACAAATATGAACAGTAACATTTTGCACAGTTTTCTTCCTAAATCAAAGTCATAGATTGTGAATTCCCATAGAAATATCTGATATACCTACCTGATAAAACATGTGATACTCTTGTTTCTAATAAGTCTCTCTCTCTCTCTCTCTCTTTCTCTGATCTTAAAACTACCATTACGAACAGTTTTATTTTCAAAGGCCATGGTAAACTTCCAGCTCTCTGATGAAAATATAAAAACACACCCACACTTACATGACCATAACATTACACAATACATGAGCACAACACTGGTAAAACAGACTGTGACGAAAGTACTCACAACACATCATGAAAGCAATGAGACAAAATGCAAAATGAAAAACTGTGTGCAGCTCTTATCAATTTGTTCTACAGTTAAAGCATCATTATTTCAACTTATTACTTACTTGATACCGCTTTTGATACCAGCTTTGATACCAGCTTCCAAACTAACAAAGACAGAGACAGAAGGGAGTAGAAAGTACCACAGAAGAGAGGGAGAGATGGATGAACGGAAAGAGAAAAAAAGAGGAAAAAAGACAGACATACATGGACAGACAAATGAGAGAGAGAGAGAGAGAGAGAGAGAGAGAGAGAGAGAGAGAGAGAGAGAGAGAGAGAGAGAGAGAGAGAGAGAGAGAGAAGAGAGAGAGAGAGAGAGAGTTGAAACCATTTAAAGCAGAACACACTGCTATAACTATAAATGTATAAAATGTTAAATGCAGTACAGGAAGAGAAAGTTATAAGAATTAAATATTTATGAATATGCACATACTCAGAATTTCTCATTATTATGTGTTCAGAATCAGAGTGTAAATAATAAAAGAAAAGGCAAAGGAATCAAACAAGAAGAAAATATCAAAATAGCGTAGAAAAGAGTAGCAGCACAACTTGACATCAGCATATGTCAGCATAATATCATCAAATTAACAGCACCTATCAATGTAACAGCAAAAGCAATGTTACAAATTCTATCACTTAGTAGCTATGTAGAAACTGTTTACAGTGCTAGATAAAGACAACTGTCATAGTAAATAATGAACATATATATTTATCCACCAAAAAACTGCTAATATTGATGATTTTTTGGGGTATATCAACAATAAAACCAATAATTGTTACATTTAGGAACACCACTGCTACCAAATACAACAGTATGTTATGAGGGCTTGTCTTGCATTAGATCTTTTTAAAAGTTTTTTGTTCTTTCTGTTTAATGAAATAACAAAGTCATGTCTGACACAGACAATAAAAAATGCAAAAAAGGAGGCATTAAAAAAAAATTGTTTGTGGACAAGGGCAGATGCACATACATGCACACAGTCCTTTTATCATACAGACACGCACATACACATGCACAGATACACGTGCACACACACACACACACACACACACACACACACACACACACACACACACACACACACACACACACACACACACACACACACAGAGTCTTATCTCTGACATTACCCACTGCATTGTAAGTATTTTGACTTTCTAGCTACCTCATCATTTGTGTAGCACACTTTAGTACAACACAGTCCCAGGACTTAAAACAAAAACCCTGCAAACACAGACCTCAACAACAAAGCACCTTCACAAAGTAACCTCTGACATAGGCTCTGGCACTGTACTGACAACACCAATTCTCTATATAACAAATCCACAAACACCAAAACAGAAGGATAGAGACTCCATTTTGTTTTATTTCCAATCAATATGCAGCGTTCACCAAAGCCCAGCGACAGCCAGCACAAGGGGCGTAACCCAGTGAAGCCCAGCAGAAGCAAAGCCATACAATACACTGATCTCTACATGCTGTAGTGTGCCTCCTCCTCCTTTACACATCTCCATGCATACACACAGAGGGAGAGCAAATAAATCACAGCAATAGCGAGCTGTGGTGCAGAGTCTGGAAAACATGTTTTCTCCATTCCAGTATACATACTTGCACAAAACCCCACATCAATAACACATTGATTTTTAGCAATACTACATAAACGAACGCATTGCATGTAAAAACAAAAAAAAGAAAAGAAGAAGAAAAAACATGCATGAATATGTAAACTGAGGAGGATGCACACCACACACACAGCGTGTAACACAAGGTTAAGTTAAAGGCAGCATGTCGACACCGAACACCCCACAGGTTACAGGCATACACAGCTAGTGGAGAAAGACATGACTACTACACACATACTGCAGTGCTACAGTCAAAACAGCCAAGAGAAAGACATGACTACACACATACTGCAGTGCTACAGTCAAAACAGCCAAGAGTACATCAGTGTGGCAAAGGACACAGTGCCCTGTCTCCCTCCAAGTGAAGAACCCCAGTGGGGGGAGTGTGGGGGAGAGAAAACGGCCGTGGAGGTGGCCCTCTCCTTTACCTTGCCGCCTCGCTCCAAATCCACCACCCCCAGCTCATCAAAGGCGTGGGCCAGCTCCGACTTGCCCTTCATCAAGTCGTCAAAAATCTGATTGGTGATCTCTTCCAGCGAGCCCCCCTTGCCACCTGCCCCCCGAGACCGCGAGGGCAGGTGCAGCAGTGGGGTTCTGCGGTGGCGTGCCGATAAAGGCGGTTGTGGTGTGGGGCCAGTGGCGGAGTTTTCTGCCGTTACAAGGACACAACAAACAGGCATGTGCACAGCTGATTTCCAGTCTCCCTCGCATACCCACACACTTGGTGTCCATGGATAAAGCAAAAGGGACTGTGGACACAGGCAGGGGACATGAGGCTACCTGGTCTGACACATGAGGCTGAAGATGGCAGATGTTCTGCGTGATGTGATGGGGCGATGACAGGAACAACAGGGAAACACTGACTGGTGAATGATGGATTTCATCATGAGATCATGTTGAATTCTTCATTATTTTTTTCTCCCAAGAAGGAAATGAGGACGATGAAATCAGAAATCACATGAAAATGACAGCATCAAATTGTTGGCTTATACATTACACACCAAAACATCCTGGGTATTAAATTGTTTTCAACATAAACAGTTGATGCCTTTGTAAATAGCTGCAAAAACAAAAACAAGCAAAACAAGTAAAAAAAACAAAAAAAAAACCAAAGCTGAAATGAAAAACAACTAGCAATACAGGTTTACTTTGTGTAACTATAAACATACATATGAGCAGTCAGCTTCCTAATAAACTCTTTCCCTGGAATAAAAAAAAAAAAAGGAAAAAAAAAAAACAAGACATACTGACTACGCATTTCCTAAACAAAACCGACCGATGGGTTAGTGAAGGTCAAGAAAATGCGCCAGACTTTGTAACACTAATTAAGTATGCTGCTGGGCATGCCATCCTACCTTACATTATTTACACTCACAATACACAATGCATCGACTCTGTTACGCACACTGAGTCAAAGATAATAAAATGTGTGACATGCGCTACAGAAACTATGGCATGATGACGGACATTGGTTCAGCAGTGATGGCACGAGTCTGAGACAGACTGTGTCAGTGATGGTATTGTTCCTGACACCAAAACAATTGTGCCAGTGGTGACAGTGTGCCAGAAAGAAATGTGCCAGTGAAGCTAGTCAGTTAGAGACAGACGTGTCACTGACAGCGATGTCAGAGATCAAAACTGTGCCAGTGAAAAGCAGTATGTCAGGCATATCAGAAGTTCTGAGAGTGACAGAAGGGTGTCAGAATCGACAGAAAAACTGTGCCACCAGTCAGTGATGGCAATTTGTCAGACATCAGATATTTCAACAGTGACAGCAATGTGTCAGAATTAACAGAAATTGTGACAGTCATGGCAAAGTGTCAGAAACAATAGAAATTCTGCAAGTAACGACAATGTGTTAAAGATGACGATTCGTAAAGAGTAATAACGATTTGTAAGGAGTAAGACACTGTGCAAATGATGGCAATGGGTCACAGACCACAGAAATTGTCTGTGATGGCAATGTGTCTGAGATGGCAGAAATCATGTCAGGGATGGAACGTGTCAGAAACACAAATAGCCAGAGATGGCAATGTGTTAGAGACAAAAGAAATTATGTCGGTGAAGACAATGTGTCAGAGACAGAATCTGTGTGAGAGACTGCGACTGCATAAGAGATATAATATTGAACAGTGACGGCAATGTGTTGGACAACAGAAACTGTGTTAATGATGGCATTACGTCCAAGATGTCAATATGTCAGCGACAGTATCTATCAGACAGCAATGTGTCAGATCAAAATAGTGTCAGTGATAGCAATGTATCAATTGTGTCAGTGATGGCTATGTGTCAGATACATCATTGTGCCAGTGGTGACAGACACTGTATCGCAGGCTACAGAGATTGTGTAAGACAGGATTATCAAAGATGACAGAAAATGCGTCAGAGATCAGACAGAAGAATAAAAGACTACAGACGCTGTGTGACTGACTGTTAACAACTATTATGTGTTGGTGATCACAGAGATCACCCATGACTGAGCATCGATGAGAACACAGTCTGTTAACCGCTGTTATGTGTTAATGATCACGCAGACTGCTGACAGTTATTGAGTGTCACAGACTGCTAACAACTATCGTGATTCAGATATTGTTAACAACTCTAGTGAAACACTTTCATGATGACTGTTTGTCAGTTGTCATGAAAACATTAGTGGCTATTATAAGTAGACTATAAATGACTGTTTACAAAGACTTTAATGACCACTGAAAATCAAAAAGTGTTGATAACTAATGTGAATCCGAAACTATTCACAAATAGTGTGAATTAGACATTTCAATGACCACTGTGCTTCGGCGAGCAGAATGACTTCAACAACTACTGTGAATCAGACTGGTAAGGACTACTGCAAATCAGAGACTGTAAACAACTTGTGAATCAAACAATTTAATAAATATTGTGTATCAGCGATCACAGTGTCAAATTTTCATTGTGAATAGAAGACTGATAAAAACTGCTGTGAATCACATACCTTAATGATGATTGCACATCAGTGATCACACAGATTTTGTGACTTAGACACCTTTTAGTTTATGACGATCATGTATCAGTGATCACAAAGATTTTAACAATTACTGTGATTAGACTCCTTAATGATAATTGTGTAACAGTGATACAAAAACCTTAACAATTACTGTGAATCACAGAAACCTTTATGTGTGTTTGAGATTGTGGATAAAGTCAGACTCCTAGGAATGTGACACAGACTGGTGTGTGTCATGTCACCGACTATCGTGATTGTGACTGAGACTGTTATACCCTGACAACAGAGACTTGGAGAATGCAGAACTAGTGTCAGACATACTAAGGTGACAGCAGAGGTCATGTCATACAACCTTGGGAATGTGTATGATGATCACAGAAATGGTGCAACAGGAGTGCAGACAACGTTTAAAATCAACCCACCGTGGGGTGAGGTTGTAAATCTCAAGAGCTCTCACCAAGGAAAAGCAAAAATCCCTGAAATTTTAGGGGATGGTATGGGAATAAGGAATCCTAGGAGATCCTTACCCCTTCTCCCCTCACCCATCCAAAAGGTTTTTTGAAACTACTAGTCATTCAAATAATGCACCCTGACACAACTCTAAGCATTGGGTGAAGTATTGTCCACCTCTTAGACCAGCCAGGGCCAGGATCATTGTTTGCACAGCTGTTGTCGACTTTTTTACTCTTTCAGAGTGTTTCTGATGCACTATCTCAGAGGGTGACATCACTTAGCCTCAACTGGGCAGACAAAATTATGACTCCTCATTCTTATGAAGAAGTTTACTTGCAATCTCATGACATCACTGTCATCTGCTGGCATACCAAAAACCAACTCTGTGAATTCAACAGCCACTTTTTCTTCCCCCCCCACTTCTCCCCCTGAATATTCTATTTTCACTTTTTCTGTAGAGTTTCATCACTACATTTCTCTGAAATCCACAAATTCACGGAAAAACTGATAGCCCTGATGACTTGTCTGAGCCTTTGTCCAGTCTCCCCTTTAACTACATGCTGAAGTACTTTGAGCGTGCCTGGTAGATAGCGGTCAAATATGCAACGGGGAAAACGAAAATGCTACAAGAAACATCAGTGTCAACAGCAATTGAGTCAAAATTTGTGACACAGGAGCACTGGATATTTCTGGAAAAGGAGGATTAACCTGAATTCAGCATAATGAAGCATGGTTTGGAATGCAATGTCATGATCAAATGACAGTGAGTTGAACACATGATTTCGGACCCATGAACACAACTATAATGCACTGTGTGAATCTGGTCACACACAAAAATGGGTGTGAGACCCAGTCAGTAGGCTTCAATCGCATTGTATCATATACAATTTTGCAAGTTACTGATTCAATGTCAAATAACAGGTGAATTTTAACTATAAATATTAAGAAAAAAAAACATAAAAAAAACAGTATCTGCAAATACTAATGGGTACCTCTAAAGCTTGGAGTCAGTTGGAGAGACTGAAAGGGAAAACAGAGAAGGCATAAACAGAATGTTGACTGATTTAACTGAACGCTGAAGGAAATGGGATGTAGCAGAAACCACTGGTGGTTGTACTTTTATACTAAATGGACGTGTGTCAGCCAAAGTCAACAGTAAATTAATTAAAGACAAAAATATGCACAGGGAGAGACAGACAGACAGATAGACAGACAGACAGGTAAACAGACTTCAGCCAGAGAGAGAGAGAGAGAGACAAAGACAGACAGAGAAGAGAAGAAGAAAAAACTGCCATACTATCATCTTTATCAGATGTATACATCTCTGAGGAATCTGATGCCGCCACAACCATCAAATGGGAGGAGACATCCCTTTCCCACTGAGCTACTCTACCACACTATCACGTCACATGGACTCAGTCACCACAGAAGACACACCAT
Organism: Conus betulinus; assembly: GCA_016801955.1. Lineage (NCBI taxonomy): Eukaryota > Metazoa > Mollusca > Gastropoda > Neogastropoda > Conidae > Conus > Conus betulinus. Next base: position 754,541 of record JADBJO010000097.1, on the reverse strand, counting down.
TCCACAGGAACACTTAAAGGACACCACCAGAGATCAAATCCATCACCAAGCACAACATGCTTCCACCTTCAGCCAGCTGGAAGAACAGACCTAGCAGCGACAAAGCCATTCAGACAGAACTGAGGGTAGAGAGGGAGGCTGGAGAAAGGGAGGGAGGAAGACATTCGGAACTGGGTTTGGGATTTCAGTCACAGAGGAAAAGAACAGCCATCAGAAAACAAAAACAAAACAAACAAAAAAAAAAACAAGAAAAAAACTGATCTTACGATATCCCACTGCAACTGTTTTTAAGCAAAGAGTGGGGACAGAAGAGGGGGACACAAGAGAAACTCACCACACATTCTTAGGCTGTGGTCAAAGCTACATGTGACAAAGAAAGACAGAGAGAAGGCAGAGAAAGACAAGAGAAAAGTGAGAGAATGACAAAGACAGAGAGAAAGAGGTGCGGGTGGAGGGAAGGGGGTGGGTGTGAACTAAGAATGACAAAGAGGAGGTGAGAGAAATAACAGAGAAAGATAGAGAGAGAGAAAGAGCACTTGGAGAGAAATAAACAGAAAGAAACATAGAGGTAGTCAACTCTGATAGTCTTTGAACCACTACTTTATATCTGTTTCAGACACACACACATGCAGTAAGATCACAGAGCTCCTGCCAGTTACTGTTTGAAGCAGTCACCTTACTCCTTCCCCCTCCCCTTTGTCAACAGAATTCTAGATCATGTGAGCAAGTGAAACGTTTCATTTACAATTCAGCCATGTATCCAATATTGTCATTTTGCCTATACAAGTCTAGTGCATTGATGGCTGGTGCATTCTACTTTTAGCTCGTGGCTGTGTGAGATGTGCTATGCGTGGGACCAGCTATATTTAGCTTTGCAAAGAAATGAATGGCTCTATTTCGATTTTACACAGGCTAAAACCGTGCACATGATTAGTGGGCTCAAGCACCAAAAACAAATTTTCATCAAACAGTGGTTGTGCACACTACAGAATTTTGAAGGGTAGACTCAACTGACCAATACTTCTCAGTTTTAAAAGGTTGATTGATGCCTTAAGCATACCTTTCAAATGTCATGACAAACAAAATATTCGTCTCAACAGGAGTCCTGAGCCTATCTGCACAACAGCTGTAAACAACATGTTGACCACTGACACAGTAAAGAGGACAGTAGAGGAGTTCACACTTTCACAATTAACATAATTCATGATAATGACCACAGTGGACTGACTTTGTCATGCATGAACAGTCCATGACTTCATAACATGATCAGCAATGTTAGCAGTGTCTTAGACCCCCATCGCAGAGCAAGGTGTTTTCCAGAAAACAATGGGGTAATTATAATCAAGCAAGAATTTTCAGGAGTATGAACTGAACTGAATATTTGTAAAAGCAGGGAGGGGAGTAAGGGTTGGGGTGGGGCTTCAACCATATTTCAACAAATGTGTTCTTACCAACATTCCACCCAACAACAGAGATGTAGAGAAAGTATTACTTGTATCACCATCGTGGACACTTTCATTATCCGTTGAGGTGGAAATGCTCAAAGGGAGCTTACTCTCATGATTCTGGGCCAAACCATTTTCATTGAGCAAGTATTTGTGTTTGTTAATAACTCAGTGACCCACAGTTTTCTCGCTTCAAGCAAAAAAATGATTTACGTCTTGTAAGTCTGATTGCGTTTATAAAATTTTGTACACCCCCCCATCCACCCCCACTACTTATAGGTGCATGATGAGACCTCTGCAAAACCATTCATGTTCATACCCCTCTCAGCATTTTCTCCATGTGTTTTCAAGCTTCAAAGGATACTATAACCCCATTTTCTATGTGATCTGAAACACTGTGTTAGTGTCTGTGAGAACTGTAATTAGGTGTTTCAGGTGATCTAGGTATGAATACATGATACAAACAGTGCAATGTCAGTCAAATAATGGTTCTGGAGTAGCACATGAGTAATGGTAAGAGTATGGCCATGCACAAGAAGAGTACACACATGCATTTACCGTTTCCCTTAGCCCATACTACATGAATACTGACTGGCGAACATGAGACGCATAAAGCCTCTCTGCTAACATGACAGTCTATATAAGGACTGGACAAACACCGGGTTGCTTTCAATGACAATAACACTTGGCAGCCTTTCATTCCTTGAGAAACAGAACACTCTATGGATGTAAATTTAAACCCAAATGGAACAAAACAGAAAATTCTATGGATGCTGATTTAAACTCATTATCACTTTATTTCAAAAACAAAATCAGAGAACCATTTACCAATCAATGAAAAAAAATGTTTACTGTCAATAATAAATGTAACAGACCAATGATGCAGACAAAATCAACCCCAGGGCAGACCACCACAGCACAACATGAAGAAGTAAACAACCTACTTGGTCCATAATACTTTGGTTTGTGGCCACGACAAGTACTGTGGCTGTAATACTTTGTTCTGTGCCCATGACAAGTACAGTTACAATGGCGATGATTTATCTTTAATACTCCTGTAATTTCCCAGTGAATGTTCAGTTTCCATGCAGCATGAAAACAAAACAAATCAGTAAAGATTGCTTTAGCATTAAGACAAGGCACACTTTAACATCATACACTCTCGCATTTGATTTGCATACTTGATTTACTGACTGAAACATCATTTACAGATTATTCGTTAAGTGTCAAGACAGTTCTTTCTTCCTTTCCTCAAATGCAAATCACAATTTTTCTTTTTTTCACAATTAACCTGTTTAACAGTCTATGCCACATCCTCTTCACTTAACATTTTATTACTTCATATATTTACATATACTTATAACTATATACATAAAACTAAAAAAGTTTACTGTGCTTAGTAGCAAAAATTAGTAAGCACACATTTACTTTAAAAGTAACATTTGTTAAATAAACACAAATTGTGAATTAATCTTCTCTCATTATCCTTGCCTCTTTCTCAAGTGTTTCATTTCTACAGTCATTTTAGTCACTTCACTAAGAACTAAAAGTTCAACTCATCATGTTTTTTGAAAACTTATGTATGTATTCATTAACTACCTTCAATTTTTCTAACCATGAAATACATTGCAAATCTTTACACTGATCTGATCTTACCTCTAAAGAAAAAAAGAAAGGCACAAAATGACATGTAATCACAAACGGTTCACTCCAGTTCGTGCAAAGTATCATGCCTATTATTCCTTGATGCACATGCCTCTCCATATAAACATTCAAAATCCAACAGCTGTACACAAACTGAAAGTGCAAATGATCTTACCATAATTTTCTGGATTAGCGATCACAATGACACGCTGGTTATCAAGGTCAGAGACAGGAATGTCCAGGTCCAGGTATTCCGCCATGCCCGACTGAAATAGTGAACCAGACGGAGGTTACGCATATATAGAATGTTGATCACAGACACACATAACACAAGGGGTGGAAACGAGGAAGAGTCCCCAATCCCGACACTGAACTGTCACCAACCTAACCATCCTGAAAATTATCAGAAACAAGACAAAAGTTTTACATGACTTTCTCAGGCAATTTATCACAGTTATGTAACTCTGACTTGTTAAAAATAATAATTTGCTTTTAAAACAACATATACATAAACTAATACTGAGTCATTGTGTCTGGCTTACAAGCTACATTAACTTAAAAAGTTTTTGAAAACAGCAACTATTGCTCATATTCAGTGGCATATAAAATCAAGATACTACTCAAATAAAATAATAAATCTACTATGTGAATAAATTTAACAATGTATAACCATGCCCTCTCCATCCCACTCTACCCTCTCCAAAAACACCCCTCCTCCCCTTGAAACTGAAACTACCTAAACAGTATCCTGCAGATCTGGAGAATATCCCGGCACAATCTTGCTGGTACAGAAATAACTTCTTAAAAACGCTTAAACTCTGGATTTCTGATTTATACCAGAAGATTTGCAGCCCTGCAATACATAATGGCCTACAAAGGCAAAGATCAATCCCCAAAGCCACTGGTCTTTCCTCCAGTCAATTTAACTCCCTGACAATCAGATTACCAATGCCATCGCAGGACTGTGTTAACAGTTATGTTCGCCACTGAACGTCAACCCCACTGTGCAGCCTACTTACCAGCTGTACCCCACAGCTGTCAATGCGATGCCCGTACTTGTTGAGGATGGGTTTGAAGACATCGCGGATGGAACGGTTGGGTTTGGCCTTGACCCCTATGGACTTGTGGTTGGGCAGGTCCAATCGAAACAAGACCCGTCCCCACTGGTCGACCACTCGATGACCATGACCCCCACCTCTTGGATCCTAGAGTGGAGATGTCTTCCTCTAGGTCCAAAGGCTGCCTCCTTGGATCCTAGAGTGGAATGTCTTCCTCTAGGTCCAAAGGCTGCAGAGTAAAGGACTGGGTTATCTTCCCTTCATCCCTGTACTAATCTCCTTACCTCTCATACCCATCCATCCACAGAGTCTCTCTCTCCTCTCACATACAGTTTCTCACACTCTCTCTCTCACACAGTCTCACATAAAACACACAAACACGTAATTACAATCACATACACACACCATCTCTTTCATACATATTCACACAATCACTCACTCTCGGTCTTGCACTCACTCTATCTAATGCACACTGTTTTTTCTCTTTTTAACGTACACACACTCACATTCTCCCTGCCCCTTTCACACAGTTTCTTTTCATCCAAACACCAATGTCATATTTTGCAAATGATTCATATCACTTGAAATTTAAACAGATTTTTTTTTTTTTTTTTAAATCATCGTGTCACTTGCCATTTGTATTCATATGCTCTCTGAAAGTTTTACCTACCTGCTTCTATTATGTAACTATATCATCATTTTTTCACATAAAAAAAAAACAAAACATATTGTCCATTTCCATTTGAACTCATATGCTTTCTGAAAGATCCAGCCACCTGCTTCAGTTATGTTTCTTTTCATCCTAACACACCACGTCACTTCTTGTTAATGTTACATAAAACTGAAATCTAAACACAGAAACAAAAAAACCATTGTGTCACTTTCCATTTGAACTCATATATCTGGTTAGTCACATATACGTATAATTTTTTTTTTTTTTTCATATTTAAAAGAGAGAGGAAAAAAAGCCCCTAAAAGAAGTGAAAGCAAAGTGACTGTGTTACTGTCTAAAAGAAGATGAAAGCAAAGTGACTGTTACTGTCTACTTAGCGCACGCACTGTGACAACTCTCTGTACAATGGGAAATCTGCTACATATCAATTTCAAGTTCAAGCAACTTTTTCAACACAACTCTCAGGAAAACAGTCCTCTGACAACCAAAATTCAATGCAGTGCTGTGGTAATAAGTGAAATACCTTGTCGGAACCAAGCAAGAAAACATCGACAGAAGCAATCGAGAGGTTCCGTTTGTCACACAGCTTTCCCAGAACACTGCGGATGTTGAGTCCCGGTCGTGTACACACCACTGTTGTCGAATTATCTGGCATCACCACACGACAAAACTTCACCTCCCAGTCTCTGCCGTCTCTGTCTGTTCAGGAAAAAGAAAAAAAAAAAATCATGAATCTCTAATTAATGATGATTAGATGGATTTAACAATGATCAAATGAATTTAACAAGGAAAAACACACAGCGGAAAAGAATCCTTCTTTCTTTCTTTTTTCCTCAACTAGAACTCCCAGGTTTAAAATTCTTGAGACTTTTATGGTTGTGACTGCTTTTAACTCCACAGTTAAGGCAGCCGCATTATGTCTTTGGGCAAGATGTCTTAGTTCGACACCAGCGTATACGCGTTATATTTTCATGCCATCCATCACACCAGCACACAATGGCGTTCCCCCAAAAGTGGAAAGGGATTCAACGTGTGTACAAAATGTTTTTAAGCCAATCACACATGGGACCTTGATTCCGTGTGTAACCCTTAGGACCAAGAAGGGACTTGAGTCTGCACAAATGTTGACTCCAAAGAAAAATCTCTTCCAGTCCAGCTGTCTTGAGAGGAAATCAAACTCCTGACCTAGAAACAAGTCTGACACCTTACTAGACCAACCAGGCTTCCCAGCGAAAAGTAATGAATGGACATGAGTTGTAGACATTCCTGATCACATGGAGTTTCTCAAAGTATATAATTCCTTCTCACTTTGCTGGTTCCTCTTTTGTGTCCTCACAGGTTTGTTCTGTCACAGCATCAGCACAGATAAGCCCACAGAGAGCTGTCGATATCATATCATTAGGCCACCCAACAGAGCAGACACAGCACTATGTAAAGTCACTTATGATCTCACATATGCAGGACATCACCTATAAATCTCCCCACTGACAATATTAATCAGTTTGCCACAGAGTCAGGGTAATTGTCTTTAACTGGGGACAAATTAAAGTTGTCCAATTCAAAGAAAAGGTGACCACACTCAGAGAAAAGGCGATCACATTTTGAAATAAAGTGATCGCATTCAGAGAAAAGGTGCCCATACACAGGGAAAAGGCGACCACATACTGAGGAAAGGTGACCACATATTCAGCAAAGATGACCACAAAGTGAACAAATGTAACCACACAGTGAAATGCTAACCACATATTAAGACAGAAATGGTAAAGGAAACAGAAATGAGACTGAGACACAAACAGAATGAGAGAGAGAGGGAAATGGGAAGAGAGAGAGAGAGAGTGGAGAGAGACAGAGAAAGAGGAAAGAAAAGGAGAGGGGGGGGAAGGAGGAAGGAGAGACAAAAAGACTATATCAAAATCGGAGAGAGAAAAAACTGATCATGCAAAGCATGAAGGGTTTGAGCTAAAAAAAAAAAAAAAAAAAATTTAGAAAGGGGGCATAACCTTCACACACCTTTTAATTAAAGAACTTTTATTATCCAACTGGACTGCAATAACAAACTCCATGTACAAATTTACCTTAACTTCAGAACAGGGTCTATATATGTCAATTAATGAAAGCAGAATTCACTCAGCCATCATTGGCATGGTCCCGTTTCCTAAGTATCTCCACATCACTAAAAATGTTACAGAAGTTAAGTCTTTAAATCCATGCTGGAAACTATTTCACTTGCAACAAGTACTATAGCATAGATTTTTTTTTTTTTTTTTGAAAGGAGATAACATCAAATTCAAACTTTTGCAAACCCAGGTCAGTTCTTACAAGGTTAATGACCTTAAAAATGGGCAACTCAGTTTCTCCAAAATTTTTCCAAAACCTTTAATGTCCAAACAAGCCCTCAGAAAGACACAGGTATCAATAACATCCACAGTCCAACACAGTGGGGTACCTCAGCAGGCTGGAAGACCTCCTTCCTCATGGTGCTGAGGTCGATGCCAGGGCCCGGAGCCTTCTTTAGGTTGTTGTTCACCTCCTTCTCCTTCCCCTTCCCTTTCCACTCCTTCCCTCCACCTTCCTCCTTCTCCTTCCCCTTGCCTTTCGACTCCTTCAGGCTGGACTTTTTGTCTGCAGCAAGAGAGAATTGAAACAAAGAAATAAAAATGTGCTCTGTAAGTTTCCCCAAGTGAACATCTAGGCAGTCTCAAATTATTTTGCCAGCTTTGAGATACACCTATTGAGAGAGAGAGAGGCAGACAGAGAGACAGAGAGAGAGACACAGAGACATGTATAGAAGTGAATGTACTTGCCTTGCGCATGTGCAATCAGGCTTGTGTGGGGATGTATTTAGGTATGTTGTGTGTGCATGTCCCTTATAACTTAAAAGATGAAGTGTAATATAAATCAGTATGCATGCAGTGATTCCTTTTTGATTGTACTGAAACTGTGTGTGTGTGAGTGCGAGTATGTGTGTGTGTGTGTGCATTATGTATGTGTGTGTGTGTGTGCATTATGTATCGTATTATGTACGCATGCATGCATGCATGCATGAGTGCGAGCATGCCTCTATGCAAGTGTGTCTGTGCATGCATGCATGCATGTGTGTGTGTGCTCACATACATGAATGTATGTACTATATCTCTGAACATATGGTGTTTGTATATTATTTATGAACATATGACACAGATGAACATGCACGCATTCACAAACAAATGAAACTGTGAAGTTCAAGACTGACAAACATTTTTCTCCTGATATTCTGTTCAGCCAGTTAATCTGTACAGTTCAATACTGCATAAACATTTTCTTCTATCTATCTTCATGTTATTGTTATCTGCCAGTTAACTGTTGCTCCTAAGTGCCTTACTTATACTACATATTCTAATCTGCCAGTAAATTGTTGCTCCCGAGAGCCTCACTTACACCAGCAAGAAGCCCACCACACCAGCAAGAAGCCCACCTCAATCTTGCTATGAATTAAGTTTATGGTATGCTAGCCTGATTTTCATTTCAGTCACCACATTCAGCTTCAGGTTTTCGCAGGATAGTTCAGTCTCCAGCGACTTACTTTGTTTCCATGGTAACAGTGATTTCCTTCTCTTCTCTTCGTTTTCTTTTTGCCTTTTCCCTGCACACAAAACATTAAAACAGTTTGCCCAGTAAACAACAGTACTGCTAGTGTGCGCACAAAAATCAAACTGAAACTGTACCCACAACAATGAACAATACCAAGACTGTATTCCCATTACTAATGCTGATAGTGCATGCACAACTGTCAACATTACTGAGTGACTGAGTGCACCTCTGGTACACCTAAAATCAGTGACTGAAGGAGTGAACAAGCTCAGAAGAATGGCGTGACTGGAGACATGGTCACTACACTGATGACACCAAACTGCTGTTCACTGGCTTGGTCAGCATTCTTTCTCTGGAAATTCCCTCACAGCTTTAAGGGTTCTTCATCTAAGTCTTCTGTTGAATTAGCACAGTATTAGCCTTGTAGCTGTTATTAACGTTCTTGTCCTCTTTTTATCCATGAAGTTCTTAAGTCCTCTTTTATCAAAAGGCAAAAATTGTGTACTAAGATAAAATAATGTTGAAGAAAGCCTTATGAACACTAAAGTGCAGACAGCAGGGAGATCAAGGATGGGAAACTACACACAAAAACAACACATTCAGTTATATGACTGCAGACAAATACACACGGAATGCAAAATCAAACACACACACACACACACACACACACACACACACACACACACACACACACACACACACACATGATCAAGCTTATAATTAAGTTCCTGAAAATTCCAAAGCCGGCCTTATAAAAGCTTGTTTTACGAAAAGTCTGTTTAAAAAAAAAAAATCCAGCCAGTAGCAAGATGACCTGACATTACCTTCTTCTTAGTCTCAGGCTGGATGACCTTTGGTGAGGGCACACACACAAGGGCTGACCTTCCATCTCATTCATCAAGTGACCTTTGTACAAATCAGACTCAGGAAACGGCTGTAGCTGTCTGTTCGCATCAGCTGAAAATCTGAAAGGAAAACAACAGCAAGGATTATAATGAGATGCTCCACAACCCCTGAAAAATGTGCTACTCACATCAAATGGTGGGGTAACTATGCATCCTTTACATTGTATTTACAAAGAATAAAAGACATAAATTGTATTTATAAAGAATAAAAGACCTAAACTGACCATGATCAATTTCATAACTAATTTGTATTACAGTGTATTTCTTTTATATTCTAAGCTGAACTGGTAACCATAAACTTTTACACATAAAACAGCTCAGAAAAGGGAAACAAGCTATGTTCATTACAACTCTGCAACTTGCATGTGACATGAAATAAGAACTGTGGTCATTTCCTTCTCCCCATGTGTTGATCTAACTCCAGGCATGTCAAATCACAGCAGTTGGAAGAGAGCTGTTAAGCTTTTAACAATCCTTCCATCCTACCATCCTATACTATCCATCCATCATTCTCTTTTTAATCACCAATCTGCCTTGTTTTTCCCATCAAGGCAGATCCTATCTTTCATTTCCATATAGGTCATTTGGCAAGCTCTGAGTATATAAAGATGCACCATTTAAAGACAGTGACTGTTGCGAAAGTGGTCACCATCTGCAAACTGCTTTGATTCAGAACTGGAAAAATTCTTAAAATCTTGTGTTGAGCATGCCATGAGAAAGAGTGAAAGATGATTATCTGTTCAAAATGAATGTGGACAATTTTGATACCCAAGCACCACTGAATCACTAACCATGGTTCAGAAAGCCACAGAGACTGTACATTTTCTAGCTGTCAGCCTTCTGAAGTAAAAATCTGGGATCCACTGGATGAAGGGGGTGGGTTGATGGACTGAAGAGAGGACTGGCTTTTGACTGAAACTTTCTAATCCCCACATGTTTCAGCCAACAAATAAAGGATTTGAAAAGAAAATGCATTTTCCATACACATGACTGCCAATATCCACATATCATTTAGGCTTTATTCTGTAATACTACCTGCTGCTGTGCCAGGTCAAACATGGTGGGGGTGGGGTTGTCCAGGAACTGCTCGGACAGCTGCCGCGCTGTGCTGTCCACGTTGACCGGCTCGCTGGCCTGGTGGCTCAGGTGGGTGCTGTAGATTTCACGGGCTCTGCTCCGCCTCTGACATGTCACACAACACATTACATAAATCTATCAGTAAAAATAAAAAGCAAGTGATGTGCTGTACATTATGAATGAAATCATTAATGCAGAAATGTCAACATGAAAGACAATGCAGACGAAGAATACTGCATCTTTCTGCAATGCTGAATATATACACCACACAACAGAGAGTGGAAGGGATGGGGGGAGAGAGATGGGGAGATGAGAGCTGCATGGAAGGAGAGAGAGAGGGAGGTGGGGAAGGAAGGCAGAGAGAGGGAGGTAGGGGTAGGAAGGAAATAGAGAGAGAAGGAGAGAGAAAAGGAGGGAGGGGGGAGGGAGAGAGAGAGAGAGAGAGAGAGAGAGAGAGAGAGAGAGAGAGAGAGAGAGAGAGGGGGGGGGGGGGGGGGGGGGGGGGGGAAATGAAGGCGGCAGGAGGGATGAGAAACGTGGGGTTTAGGGGAGGAGATAGGGGAGGGGCCAGCTATTTGCAAAATGTCACAGTACTGACCAACAAAAATGATTACAGCATTGGCAACACACACACACACACACACACACACACACACACACACACACACACACACACACATTATTATGGTGTTAAACTAAAATGTACAGAAAGATGTATCAAAGTATTGGCAACATAAGAACCATCACTATATCAGAAGCCAGGTTATCACTTAACTTTGAGAGGCTCCATTCCCCTAACTACCTCCACAATAAAACCCCTCCCTGCCCCTAATAAAAACCCTGGATTCTAGGCACTGCACTGACCCTGCATTTTATCATGAACAAGATTGCAGCAATATTACCTCTGCTAGATGTTGTGCTATTTTAAAGAGAACCTGGGGGTGGAGGGTCGGGGGATCAACTGTTTTATCATCAATTATTTCATCAATTTTTAGAAAGAAAAGGGGTTTAATTACTGCCACAGACACAGATACAAACAGATTACAAGACAAAACACAATGCATTTCAACCTCTTGGGTCTTCTTTAGGCAAAGTGAAAACGAAGAACGAGAAACCACTTATCTTCTCATATTCGGTGCAAAATGGCTGTATTTTATCAATGTTTTTTACATGTTGTGAAATCAGTCAGGACTACACTGTTTCCTGCCAGCATTTCCCTACTCATTAACTGTTCTACCTTATTATTAATCTATCTCTCTATCTATCTGCTTGTCTATCTACCTGTCTCTCCATATCTGTTTTGTCCCCTTACATGGATGCAAGCAGTAAGTGCTGCTCTAAGGATTTTTAAACTTAACAAATGATTCCCTTGGCAAAAGAAGGGCAAAGTAATAGTTTTCTTTACCATATATTTGTATTATTGAATATTCAAAGTGATATGTTTTTCTCCTAAATTAAGGAACAATGATAGCTCTCCCAAAACCTCTCCTCCTGCCTCTGTTGTGAGTGAGTAGGTATGGGAGCAATTGAGTGAGTGAGTAAGTGAGTAAGTGAGCAGTGTGTGTGTGTGTGTGTGTGTGTGTGTGTGTGTGTGTGTGTGTGTGTGTGTGAGTGAGTGAGTGAGTGAGTGTGTGTATATGTATGTGTGTGTGCATGTGTATTTTGTGAGTGTCTGTGTTTATGTGTATTACAGACAAATTGTAAACCAACAGCTCCATTCAAAGAAACAAAACTAACTCAAAAAAAAAACAAATCTGAACAAATTCATTCCGACACAAGAAAGCTTTATACCAACAATGCTGCCACAGACAAAGACCCTACTACCACCCAACACAGAAGTGGACTCATAATTCATCAAGCGTCCCACGTTTCAACCCCGGCCTCTCAGTCCATGATTCTGCTATCAAAGCTTAGCAAGAGAGTCACCCCAAGCCCCAAGGCACTGCCCCTCAGTGACCCCACTCTTGACAGGGGAAAAAACATCCTGACAGGCCCCCCCCCCCCCCCCCCAAAAAAAAATCCCTGTGCACCCCTACAGTGCCCCAAGACACCTAGACGCCAGTCACACATTGTTCAGGCCCCACTGGAGCTGAACACTCAGGTACCCACACCCTGACAGGATCAGTTTGCGCTTCTCCTTACCTCCCCTGATCTCAATCAGTAGGAGCTCTTCGCAGTTTCTGTTTGGGTCTAGTCTCTTTTTTTCTTTTGTTTGTCTCGCTCGCTTCAGCTGGTAAGTTCAATGCGGAGCTCGTCCGTCTTCGATCAGAGCCAACAGTTGCCAGAACCATTAAGTGTAAAGCTTATGGTTCTTTGACTACAAGTCTGTCTTCTTATTGTCAGGCTGGGTGCCGCTGGGGCGCTGTTCAGAGGGGAGTTGCCTGACACAGGGTCATAACACCCACGGTGGGCTGCAGCAGGCTGAAGCATGTCCCCTGTGGCTTTGGAACCATTCTGTCATTGTTCTTCTCTTGATGGCAGAATGAATCCCTTCATATGTGCAAGTGCTCCATTCATTTTGTATCAATGTCTTTTTAATTAAAGTTATTTTTAGAACAAAACAAAAACCAAAAGTGTGTGTGTACTTCTGTGTGTGCATGCATGCCATCCGTATGTGCTTGCATTTGTCTGTGTGCACGTAAGTGCAAGAACATGGGTGCATGCGATTAAGTACCTGTGTTTGTATGCAAGTATGTCTATGTATGGGAATACATTTAATTACTACAGAGATATTCCCCTCCTCACTCCCTTCAAATTACACACACACACATACACACACATGTATGTATGCAAACATATCTGATTAAAACTAGAGGATGATTAGCCTAAAATAACGCAAACACATCAATAGAAAGAAGAAATAAAATCAAAGAAAATATCCAGTGGGGCTTTTAAGCAATCCCTGAACAATTCAGACTAATGCTTTAATAGCAATAGTTCAGTCATGATTCAACAGAATGTATTCATGTGTGTGCATGTGTGTGTGTGTGTGTGTGTGTGTGTGTGTGTGTGTGTGTGTGTGTGTGTGTGTTGTGTGTGTGTGTGTGTGTGTGAGCGCATGCCTGTGCGTGTATGTGTGTGTGTGTGTGTGCATGTGCATGTGTCTGTCTGTCTGTGAGCATGCGCACGACCGAGTATATTAGTGACCATGTGCGTGTATGTGTGTGTGTGTGTGTGCATGTGCATGTGTCTGTCTGTCTGTGTCTGTGTGTGCATGCGCATGACCAAGTATATTAGTAACCATGTGTAAGAGGACATGCACCTGCATACCCACTCAAAACTGTGTGTGCACGTGCGTACTCACACATAATGCATACACCAAAGTTTTTGTCACTCTCTGCAGTCTACAAATGGATATGGATCTTTATCACTGCCAGAGGCCACACCTAAAGGACATGCCACCTAGCTCCTTCAAACTGTACAAACAAAAAGTCTACATATGTTAGCACCACTGGCTGTGTTATCTGTCCTCCTTCAAACCATACAAAACAAAGTCTACTACTGTTAGCACCACTGGCTATGTTATCTGTCATCACCTTTTTCAACCCATTCACCGCTACTCTTCCGATCACTGGTCCCATCTTGTTTGCCTTACCACCGACTTTTTCTCCAGAAAAGATGGTATCTAGATAATTACCCAGAAGTCATAACAGGGTTCTTCGTGAATGCCCCGGATGTCCCGTCTATTCACAAACAGCATAAATATGGAAACCAGCTTTTGGAAAAACAAAGATGAAGTGGTTGAGAAAGTGAAAACTTGTTTTTGTTTTCAGATTTACTTAATGTTTTTTTTTTTGTGTAACTTTTTTGATGTTTGCTTTGTTCTAAAAGAAGCAACTTTTGTCTCTCTCTATCTCTCTTTTTTTTTTTTATTCATTTGTGTGCGCACGCATGTGTGTGTGTGTGTGTGTGTGTGTGTGTGTGTGTGTGTGTGTGTGTGTGTGTGTGTGTGTGTGTGTGTGTGTGTGTGCGCGCGCATGTGCCTGTTGGGTCTGGTTTTCTTTTTTTGTGTGTCTTGTCTAATTTGAAGTTATGAGGAAATGGAAATCTATCTATACAGGAAAAGAAAACTTTTGTATTGCCCATATCCTTCCCCACAAATTCCATTCCCCCTTTTCTTAGAGAAAACATTTGGAAAAAAAAAAAAAACTATCACAAAAAGAAAGAAATTATCCAAATGAACAATCTTCCAGTAGACTGTTCCTTGTAAAAATACCTGCCCAGGATTCATTATAAGTATTAAAGGAATACTGCACCATATTATAAATTGAGAAAAATCTTTCAATATACTCAGATGATCAGAACTAGGCATGCAATATGTATATCTGCTATATTCTAGACAGAGAAAAATCTTGAAATATATTCAGATGATAAAAACTAGGCGTGCAGTATTTATCTGGTCTTTGTGGTCCAAACTAACATCACTCTCTGATCCTTTTCCCATCCCCCTTCCCTCCCCCTGCCCCAAAATGCATGCCCCCCCCCCCCCCCCCCCCCCCCCCCAAACCTCTGCTTTCTACTCCATTAAACAAACAAATTCACCACTCATTCTGTAGCAATCCGAGAGCCAACAATCAGTCAACACACATAAAGTCACCAATTCACAATCAAGAACATACAATCTTTTTACCAACATGAATTAGACCCGAAATCTGACCAGCGCCCTCTGTCCCTTTCCTCCCATAAAAAGTGTGGAAATTCAATGCCCTCTTTGCAGGGGGTAGGACCAGGAGGGCAGTGTTTGATTTATGCCCCAGGGGCATGAAATCCCATTAACGTCAACACCATTGTAGTTTTCCATGCCACTATAATAACCCTCTCCCTCACAGGCTGTTCTTTGAAGACGTGGCTCGGCACCAGCGTCTCCAACAGGCTTGTGACAAGAAGAATTAAGGCTATCAGCCCAGCAAACAAAAGCCCTTATAAACTGCCTGCCCTCAACGCAGGGTCAACCCCTTTCTGGCCAAATCCGCCATGTCTGGAATGTAGGGTGCTGGCATGAGCCACCAATGGTCTTTTAAACTGACAGTACCTAAAGAAAGACCACGTATGGTCACACTCCCATCAATTTCTTTTGATGTCAATGTCTGGTGAGCTTGGTCTGCCCAATCTTTGCTTCAGAGTTTACTTTTTTTTTACATCTGAGTTTGAAGTTTTGGGAGAAAAAACCATGAGCATGGAAGAGGTTAATGCTTGATTGCGTATGTGATGCAGTAAACAAATCCTTCATGTGTTTTTACTCTGGGACTTCAGTAACTCACAATGATAAAATCATACACAAATGCAGATGTACTTTTTATACATGACAGACCTTGAGACACTGTTCCCACATATATTTTCATTCTCCCTCTCTCTTTTCCTTCTTTCTTTCTCCCCCCCTCTCTCTCTCTCTCTCTCTCTCTCTCTCTCTCACACACACTTCGTATCACACAGACACAAACACACACTCAAAGACACAAACACACACACTCACAGACAAACACACACACACTTCACATCATAAAGACACACACGTGCACAGGCAGACACACAAAGAGCATGAGGAACACCTTTAGCACAATAACATTCCTTCTCACTGTGAAAAGGTTTCCTTGTTGCATGAGAGGCGAACGGAAAATGCAAATAACAGAATCCAACCAGAAAGGCTACAAAGGGATGGTTTCAAATCAAAACATTCTCCCTCCCCGTCATCCTCCCCCCCCCCCCCCCCCCCCCCCCCCCCCCCCCCCCCACACACACACACACCCCCTACCAAAAAAAAAAAAAAAAAAAAAAAAAAAACAAATGAAAGAAAAGAAAAAAAGAAAAAAAAAGAAAACAAAAGGAGATAAAAAAAAAAAAAGGGACCAGAGTCTCCTCCAGATCTAATAATGTGGTAAAGCACAATTACACTGGCTCTCTTCAACAAATAAAGTCAGCGAGTCACTAGCCTGTCTTCAAACACTCTACTGACATAGTCTGGTCTGAGATGAAATGACGTTCCCCTGGATTCTTTCACAAACAAATCTTTTGGTGTTCCTAGGCCCAGAAAAAAAAAAAAATCAATTACTGATCTCATGCCTTTGCATTTCTTCCAGTCATTTTGGTTGACACTCGCATGAACTGCCCCCAAATGGGGTGGGACCCCCTTTGGTCTGAGTAAACAAGTTGAAAGTAATTCATTGAAGCCTGACCTACAAACAACTTTGTAATAAACATCCTTCTTTTCAGAAACAACTTTTTTTCTGGAATATTCTGGAACACTCTTTGCCACTCCTAGATTTACCTCCCTGTATTATTCCCTCCCTTCATAAAGGACTTGTTATCCTGGGAGAAAAAAAAAACACAAAAAAACTGACAAAAAAAAAATACCCAGAAAATTATGCATACACACACACACGCACATGCATACACACAAACACATGAACACACAATGTGTGCACGCATGAACACACACACATACACTCACACACAATCACTCTCTCTCTCTTTCTCTCTCTCACAACCACACACATTAAAGAAACACTAACTCATTAACACTTAAATTTCTCAACAATAACAAAAAAAAAAAAAAAAACCACTGTCATTCAATATGTAGCCCATACAGAGAATGGACATGAAAAGAACAGAAAACTGAAGCCATCCAAACCATGCACTGTCTTCTAAACCCAACAGTGGCAGACAATCTAAACAAAGAAAGACCAACAGCACTGCCACCACCACTTGCAGCACCTGTGACTCACCACATCCTCATCGGTGATCCGCTTGTAGGCCTCCACAGCGCTCCAGAAGACAATGTTCTCTTCACTGAACTCTTTCTTCAAGAAATCCTGTCCACAGAAGGAGACATGACACTCAGGGGACAGAACTCAGTGTTCCAGACAGGCATAAAGTCATGTGGGCTGACAGATGGGCCATCACAGCTCTGAATTTTGGCATTTCCAACAGGAACAGCTGCTGACTTTTGGCTGCTTTTCTCTCACTCTCTATCTTCTCTATTCTCTCTCTCTCTCTCCCTCTCTCCACACATACACTTCACATTATGCACACACACACACACACACACACACACACACACACACACACAACACATACACACACATCACATCACATCACATCACATCACATCACATCACATCACACACACACACACACACACACACACACACACACACACACACACACACACACACACATCCCCATTAAGACACAAACATGCGCTGCAGTCTCACAACACTCCAAGCGTCTGTATCTCTTGGGCCTGGCTGATACAAGGACATGCTATGAAAGTACAGCACTGTCATGTTTCAGACAAGAATGGAACCGCATAGTATCATCTTCATCCTCCTCATCCTAATCAGTCAGTGAACAGCATGAAAAAAGCAGCAACAAATTCCGTGGTCCTTTAGGCCCTTCCTCTCATGTCTATGCCCTTGATGAGTTTGTATCAGGGTCATAAGTGTCATCCAATTCATGGGGACAGTCCATGGTGGGGACTGTCCAGAGGGCGACGCTCACTCACACTGGCTTCCCAACTAAGTAATTATTATTGTCAAGACATCATGCAATGTGGTATCCTGTGCATGTTAAATCAGAACAGACACCACTGAAGGCTATCACTATTCAGCAGCAGTGTGGCATCTCTCCTGATGGGTTGCCTCATGAACAGTCAATACTGTCAGTCTGTTCCCTGTGGACTGCCATGGGAGAAACCAGGCTGTGGCGGTGAAACAGTGAGTTGAAATGAGCTTTGCACGAGTACTGCCACTGAGGTGGCATGGAAGATGAGACAGGAAAAAAATACACGCTAACAAACCAACTCACAGTGAAGACGTTGACCCCGGCAGGGTCACCCAGCAGCCGAGGGAAGCCCACCGCCCAGCCAGCCACCCGCCCAGACTCCTCCTCATCCCCATTGATGTCCAGGTGGTGGTGGTGATTGTGGGGGACGATGATGCTGTTGACGCTGTTGGCTCCCACCAGTCGCCCTCCTGTCACTCCCCTGGGGCTGTCGGGGTCCCCTTCCCCCACTGCCAGCGACTGAAAACCATAGTTGACATACTGCGTGCAGAGGGTTAGTCACTTTGGAAGCAGCAAGCTTGGTGGACTGGTAAATCTTAGCTCTGAGAGAAAGATACAAACTGTACAGACTGAGGCAGACATCTGCATAGCAAACACACAAGGAATGTGGGAAGAGAGAACAGATGAGGAGCGAGATGAAGTTGGTTGGGGGGTGGAAGAGGGAGGGAGACAGACAGATAGACAGAGAGGGAGACAGAGAAGAGAGACAGAGAGAAAAAAATGTGTGTGTGTGTGTGTGTGTGTGTGTGAGAGAGAGAGGAGAGAGAGAGAGAGAGAGAGAGAGACAGACAGACAGACAGACAGACAGACAGACAGACAGACAAAAAGGGCAATGCAGATGGGCACAGGGTACGGGGTAGAGCTGTAAGGAGGGTGGGAGTAGGCAGAAATGAACAGATACAAACAGTACACAAGCAACAAAGAGTAAAATTGGAATAGTCAAAGTGATCTTTCTTAATTTAAAAAAAAAAAAAAAAAAAAAAAAGGAAAGAAAGAAAGGAAGACAGAACTAGAAAATTAGAAAGAAGAGGAGGTATTCACAGGTGCATGGCAGTAAACATCAACACATAATTCAGACACATGAAGGGATCAATTGACACACAGACATGGTCACAGGTCGTTATTCAGCACTGTCCTAAATCTCTACACAGCTCTGACCCAAGTCTCTATCCAGCTTTGTCCTAAGATTCTATCCAGCACCATCCTAAATCCCTACACAGCAATATCCTCCTAAATCCCTATACAGCACTGTCCTAAATCCCTACACAGCACCATTCTAAATCTCTACACAGCACCATCCTAAATCCCTACACAGCACTGTCCTAAATCCCTACACAGCACCATCCTAAGATCCTATCCAGCACCATCCTAAATTTGTATCCAGCATTGTCCTAAATCCCTACATAGCACCATCCTAAATCCTACACAGCACCATCTTAAATCCCTACATAGCAGCGTCCTAAATCCCTACACAGCACCGTCCTAAATCCCTACACAGCACCATCTTAAATCCCTACATAGCAGCGTCCTAAATCCCTACACAGCACCGTCCTAAATCCCTACACAGCACCGTCCTAAGATCCTATCCAGCACCATCCTAAATCCCTGCACAGCACTGTCCTAAATCCCTACACAGCACCGTCCTAAATCCCTACACAGCACTGTCCTAAGATCCTGTCCAGCACCATCCTAAATCCCTGCACAGCACTGTCCTAAATCCCTACACAGCACTGTCCTAAATCCTTACACAGCACTGTCCTAAATCCCTACACAGACCATCCTAAATCCCTGCACAGCACCGTCCTAAATCCCTACACAGCACCGTCCTAAATCCCTACATAGCACTGTCCTAAGTCCCTACCCAGCACCATCCTAAATCCCTGCACAGGACCATCCTAAATCCCTACACAGCACCGTCCTAAATCCCTACACAGCACCGTCCTAAGTCCTTACACAGCACCGTCCTAAATCCCTACACAGCACCGTCCTAAATCCCTACACTGCACCATCCTAAATCCCTACACAGCACCATCCTAAATCCTGCACAGCACTGTCCTAAATCCCTACACAGCACTGTCCTAAATCCCTACACAGCACCGTCCTAAGTCCCTGCACACCATTGCACTGTCCTAAGTCCATACTCAGCATTTCCTAAATCCCTACACATCACATCCTAAATCCCTGCACAGCACCATCCTAAATCCCTGCACAGCACTGTCCTAAATCCTTGCACAGCACTGTCCTAAATCTCTACACAGCACACTGTCCTAAATCCCTGCACAGCACTGTCCTAAATCCCTATCCAGCCCTGTCCTAAATCCCTGCACAGCACTGTCCTAAGTCCCTACCCAGCACTGTCCTAAATCCCACACAGCACTGTCCTAAATCCCTGCACAGCACCGTCCTAAATCCCTGCACAGCACCATCCTAAATCCCTGCACAGCACCATCCTAAATCCCTGCACAGCACTGTCCTAAGTCTCAACTCAGCACTGTCCAAAATCCCCATCTAAAACTGTCCTAAGTCACCATCTTATGGTGTCCTAAATCTCTATACAGATGTGTCTAAGGCAATCATCCAAACATTGTCCTAAGTCATGATTACTATCTAGCACTATCCAACATTGTTCTGTCACTATCCAGTCACTAGCCAAGATCTACCTAGGTCATTATTCAACACTGTTCCCAGTCACTATCCATCACAGTCATAAGTCACTACTCAGCACTATCTTAATCAATATCCAGCGCTGTCCTAGCTCACACTATGCAGTACTGTCCCTAGTCACTATCCAGTGCTATCCTTAGTCATTATCCTGTACTGAGTAAAGTCACTGTCCTGCAATGTCCTAAGTCACTATCCAGCACTATCCAATGTCATTATCCAGCACTATCCAAAGTTATCATCCAGTGCTGTCCCAAGTTGCTATCCAGCACTGTTTTAAATCATTATCCAGCACTCTTCTTAGTCACTATTTCAGACTGTCCTAAGTCAGTATCCAGCACTATCCAAAGTGCCTATACAGTGCTGTCCTCTGTCACTATCTAACATTGTCTTAAGTCACTATCCACCATAATCCTAAATGTATATAAACAGCTCTGTTCTGAGTCATTGTCCAACATTGTCTTAAGTCACCATCAGCATCCAGCACTATCCAACTCTGTCCTAAGTCACTGTCAAGCTCACTCCTAAGTCACTATTCAACATTGTCTTATTTCAACACCATCCGAAATCTCTATCTTACACTTCTCCTCAGTCACTATCTAACAGTAATAAGTCATTATGTAGCATTGTGTTGAGTCTCTACCAGCACAAGTCACTTTCTACCAGCATTGTCTTAAGTCACTATCCAGCACTGTCATAAGTCATGACAAAGAACATCAGAGTGATGACACAAAACATGATGGATGGAAGAGATGCTGGAAGAAACGGTTAAAAACAACAATGACACTGGCAAAAAGACACTTAGAGTTAATAATAACTGTTTTCACAAGTCCTTTCATCGCTTGCTTTTATAACAAACCGCAAGCATGTGATTGGAAACAACACAGACAATACCAGTTGAGACTGTCCTCTTCCACAAAGAGAGGACTCATGGATCAAACTGGATGTGTCTTGCCTCTGGCACAGTATATGATCGTGTGTGTGTGTGTGTGTGTGTGTGTGTGTGCATGCGCGTGTGCATGCACGCACATGTTTACATATATAATCGACGACATTTTTTTGCAGATGCATGGGTAAACAATTGTTTTTAAACACTACACACACACACACACACACACACACTCACCATAGACATTTAATTCTCTCTCTCTCTCACACACACACGCACCTTACAGTCTATGTCACACACACACACAGACACACACACACACAACCTTACACTCAATGTCACACACACACACACGATTAAACTGAGTGCGCGCGCGCACACACACACACACACACACACACACACACACACACACACACACACACACACACATGTACAAAGAGAGCGAGAGAGAGAAATGAGAGTGAGGGGGAGAGAGTGGGGTGGTGGAGATGTGGGGTGGGGTGGAGTAGGGTGGGGATCTTTTCAGCCCAGGTGTTCTTTTACGGCCAACCTATGATGCCCCATAAAGAACGAACTTGTAGTTCCACGCTAAGCACGTTTACAGTGCAGCAGCTCTCTCAAAGACCCCACACACCACTCCACGTCTACAGCCCGCCCTGCAGACGTTCAGCCCCAGACTGCACCGCAGTGACATAAAAGCCCACCAGCACGTTCCCACACTTGTCCCACGCACCACAATACACCCCGGGGCCACCGACTTGCCTCTGGGCAGCTTGCACGTAATTCAGCTGCCGCGGATACAGCACTGTTAAGGTGATTTGGGGCCGATTAACTACTGAAGGGCTAACGGGGGCCGGTCGCCGGTGGTGTAATCGTGGGCCGTTTAGCCTACACGGCCTTCTTGTGGGCTGTTTTACAGCTTTGCCGATCACGGACGTCCTGTCAAACACACACACACACACACACACACTCACCATAGACATTAATTCTCTCTCTCTCACACACACACGCACCTTACAGTCTATGTCACACACACACACACACACACACACACACACAACCTTACACTCAATGTCACACACACACACACGATTAAACTGAGTGCGCGCGCGCACACACACACACACACACACACACACACACACACACACACACACACACACACATGTACAAAGAGAGCGAGAGAGAGAAATGAGAGTGAGGGGGAGAGAGAGTGGGGTGGTGAGATGTGGGGTGGGGTGGAGTAGGGTGGGGATCTTTTCAGCCCAGGTGTTCTTTTACGGCCAACCTATGATGCCCCATAAAGAACGAACTTGTAGTTCCCACGCTAAGCACGTTTACAGTGCAGCAGCTCTCTCAAAGACCCCACACACCACTCCACGTCTACAGCCCGCCCTGCAGACGTTCAGCCCCAGACTGCACCGCAGTGACATAAAAGCCCACCAGCACGTTCCCACACTTGTCCCACGCACCACAATACACGCCCGGGGGCCACCGACTTGGCCTCTGGGCAGCTTGCACGTAATTCAGCTGCCGCGGATACAGCACTGTTAGGTGATTTGGGGCCGATTAACTACTGAAGGGCTAACGGGGGCCGGTCGCCGGTGGTGTAATCGTGGGCCGTTTAGCCTACACGGCCTTCTTGTGGGCTGTTTTAGCAGCTTGCGATCACGGACGTCCTGTCAAATGTGAAAGCATATTTTGAAAAGAAAAAAAAAATCAATATTGTATTTATGACTTAATCAAGATTTAAATACCATACAATTGGTTGCTAACAGTTACACACGCGCGCGCGCAGAGAGAGAGAGAGAGAGAGAGTGTGTGTGTGTGTGAGAGAGAGAGAGAGAGAGAGAGAGAGAGAGGCAGACAGACAGAGAGAGAGAGAGAGAGAGAGAGAGAGAGACAGACAGAGCGAGACAGGCAGACAGACAGACAGACAGAGGGAGAGAGTCAAATTCCCTTTTTTTTTTTTTTCCGATTTATTATACAGGCTTACGATCAGCTTACAAAAAAACATCGACTCCCATAGATCTAGAAGTGAAAATTCAAATTAACGCTGCATCTCGGATTACAATCTTTATGAATTCCGCTGTAAAACAATAATTCTTAATGTCATATAAATCCTAATGTTCATGCACGTGCCGTGGAGCTCCCTCGCCCTTTCACATGGTAGGACTGGTATTGCATGGTCAGTCAGGAATGACCAGTGTGTACCATCTGCTACGGATGAGAGAAATCCTATATTTGTGGACTGGGGAACTCAAGCACATGTGAATTTTATAATTGAATCCATTGTCTGTGTGTTGTGTGTCCCTTGCTGCAAGGATATTGTCTCTGCGTCGACTCATTTCAGCAGTATTGTTTGCGTGTTGCGTTTCCCTTTTAGTAAAACCGTATATGTTTCAGCAGTCTGCGTGTGGTCTTTTCAGCAGTATTATCTGAGCGTTGTGTCTTTTTTTTTTTTTAGCTTTTCCCTCTTCACTATCATGTGTGTGCTGTGTCCCCATTAAAGCAGGATTGTCTGCATTGTTCAAGCAATATTTTCAGTTAGTCGTGTCATTGGTATAGCAGTATTGTCTGTGAATCGTACCCCTGTTGTAGCAATATCTACGAGTCGTGTCCTTCTCGAAGAGGTACTTTCAATGATGTGTCCTTTTTGTTGTATTGTCTGGGAGTCGTGTCCTTCACTATAGAAGTACTGAGTCGTGTCCTTCAAGTAGCAGTATTGTCTGGGTGTCGTGTCCGTATAGTAGCAGTATTGTCTGGGAGTCGTGTCCCTTATAGTAGCAGTATTGTCTGGGAGTCGTGTCCGTATAGTAGTAGTCGTGTCCGTATAGCAGTATTGTCTGGGAGTCGTGTCCGTATAGTAGCAGTATTGTCCGGGAGTCGTGTGTCCTTATAGTAGCAGTGTTGTCTGGGAGTCGTGTGCTTATAGTAGCAGTATTGTCTGGGAGTCGTGTCCGTATAGTAGCAGTATTGTCTGGGAGTCGTGTCCTTATAGTAGCAGTATTGTCTGGGAGTCGTGTCCGTATAGTAGCAGTATTGTCTGGGAGTCGTGTCCTTATAATAGCAGTGTTGTCTGGGAGTCGTGTCCGTATAGTAGCAGTATTGTCTTTGAGTCGTGTCCGTATAATAGCAGTGTTGTCTATGAGAGAGGCGTCCTTGTTGTCGCAGTCCTTTGAATCGTGTTCTTATTGTCGGAGTATTTTCTGAGAATCGAGTCCCAATTGTAGCCGTATTGTCCTTGTTATAGCAATATTGTGAGTCATGTCCTTGTTTTAGCAGCGTTTATTGTGAGTCGTGACCTTGTAGAAGTATTGTTTGAGTCGTGTCCTTCATGTTGCAGTATTTTCCGAGAGTCATGTCCTTATTGTGACAGTATTGTCCTTAGAAAATTAGTTAAAGACTCAGAATCAAAACTTACTTGGAGAACATTTCGACAGGGTCACCCTGTCTTCATCAGCTCACTGTTGCTGTTGTGGCAGCGAGGCCTGGTGGGGCGACTGTTGTGGGGGGACAACAGCAACAGTGACCTGATGAAGACAGGGGGACCCTGTCGGAATATTCTCCAAGTAAGTTTTGATTCTGAGTCTTTAACTTACTTTCTAATGTTGAATCCAGAATCCAAAACCTATATTCTTAAGTATTGTCCTTGTTATAGCAGTATTATCTTTGTTGTAGCAGAACAGTGAACAGTGTCTTTACTGTAGCAGTATTGTCTGTGAATAGTGCTGAATTACAGTCATGTCCTTGGTTGCAGCAGTATTGTCTGTGAGTCATATCCTTATTGTAGCAGTCTTGTTTGCGAATCATGTTCTTGTAGCAGTATTGTCTATGAATCGAGTCCTTGTTGTTGAGAGTATTGTCTGTGAGACTTGTCCTTGTTGTAGCAGTATTGTCTGTGAATCGTGTCCTTGTTGTAACAGTACTGTCTGTGAATCATCTTGTTGTAGAAGTATTTCCGTGAATCGTGTCCTTGTTGTAGCAGTGTTGTCTGTGAATCGTGATCTTGTTCCAGCAGTATTGTCTGTGAATCGTGTCCTTGTTGTAACAGTTCTGTCTGCAAGTCATGTCCTTGTTGTAGCAGCACTGTCTATGAATCATGTCCGTGTTGTACCAGCACTATCTGTGAATCGTGATCTTGCTGTAGCAGCATGTCTGCTGAAAATCATGTCCTTGTTGTAGCAGTATTGTCTATGAATCGTGTCCTTGTTGTAACAGTACTGTCTGCAAGTCATGTCCTTGTTGTTCCAGTACTGTCTGTGAATCGTGATCATGTTGTAGCAGTACTGTCTGTGAATGTGTCGTTGTAGCAGTATTGTGTGTGATTCATGTCCTTCTTGTGGCAGTATTGTCTGTGGGTCATGTCTTTGTTCTCACAGCACAGTCTGTGAATTGTGTTATTGTGGCAGTATCACATGCAAGTCATGTCCTTGTTGTAGTGTTGTCTGGAAGAAGTGTCCTTATTGCTGCAGTATCGCTGTGGATCATGTCTTCGTTGTAGCAGGATTGTCTGTGCGAGTCGTGTCCTTGCTATAGCAATATCACACGCAAGTCACATCTTGTTGTAATGATATTGTCTGTGTGTCATATCTTCGTTTTAGCAGTACTGTCTGTGGGTCGTGTCCTTGGCAGTAGCAATACAGTCTGTGAGTCGTGTCCTTGTTGTAGAAATACTGTCCTTGTTGTAGCAGTATTGTTGTGTGAGCCGTGTCCTTGTTGTAGCAATACTGTCCTTGTTGTAGCAGTATTGTCTGTGAGTCGTGTCCTTGTTGTAGCAGTACAGTCTAGGGGTCGTGTCCTTGTTGTAGCAGTACAGTCTGTGAGTCGTGTCCTTGTTGTAGCAATACTGTCCATGTTGTAGCAGTACAGTCCATGAGTCGTGTTCTTGTTGTAGCAGTACAGTCTGTGAGTCGTGTCCTTGTTGTAGCAGTATTGTTTGTGAGCCGTGTCCTTGTTGTAGCAATACTGTCCTTGTTGTAGCAGTATTGTCTGTGAGTCATGTAGCAGTACAGTATGCGAGTCGTGTCCTTGTTGTAGCAGTACAGTCTGCGAGTCGTGTCCTTGTTGTG
This sequence comes from Conus betulinus, assembly GCA_016801955.1. Classification (NCBI taxonomy): domain Eukaryota; kingdom Metazoa; phylum Mollusca; class Gastropoda; order Neogastropoda; family Conidae; genus Conus; species Conus betulinus. The sequence continues at coordinate 727,984 of JADBJO010000097.1, read as the reverse complement.
GCAATATTGTCCTTGTTGTAGCAGTATTGTCTGTGAGTCGTGTAGCAGTACAGTCTGTGAGTCGTGTCCTTGTTGTAGCAGTACTGTCCTTGTTGTAGCAGTACAGTCTGTGAGTCGTGTACTTGTTGTAGCAGTACAGTCTGTGAGTCGTGTCCTTGTTGTAGCAACACTGTCCTTGTTGTAGCAGTATTGTCTGTGAGTCGTGCCCTTGTTGTAGCAATACTGTCCTTGTTGTAGCAGTACAGTCTGTGAGTCGCGTCCTTGTTGTAGCAGTACAGTCCATGAGTCGTGTCCTTGTTGTAGCAGTACAGACTGTGAGTCATGTACTTGTTGTAGAAATACTGCCTTGTTGTAGCAGTATTGTCTGTGAGTCGTGCCCTTGTTGTAGCAATACTGTCCTTGTTGTAGCAGTACAGTCTATGACTCGTGTCCTTGTTGTAGCAATACTGTCCTTGTTGTAGCAGTACAGTCCGTGAGTCGTGTCCTTGTTGTAGCAGTACAGTTTGTGAATCGTGTCCTTGTTGTAGAAATACTGTCCTTGTTGCAGTAGTATTGTCTGTGAGTCGTGTCCTTGTTGTAGCAATACTGTCCTTGTTGTAGCAGTACAATCCATGAGTCGTGTCCTTGTTGTAGAAATACTGTCCTTGTTGTAGTAGTATTGTCTGTGAGTTGTGTCCTTGTTGTAGAAATACTGTCCTTGTTGTAGTAGTATTGTCTGTAAGTCGTGTGCTTATTGTGGCAATACTGTCCTTGTTGTAGCAGTGCAGTCTGTGAGTCGTGTCCTTGTTGTAGCGATACTGTATTTGTTGTAGCAGTATTGTCTGTGACTTGAGTCCTTGTAGTAGCAGTATTGTCTGTGAGCTGTGTCCTTGTTGTAACAGCGTTGCCTTCGTTCGTGTCCTTGTTGTAGCAGTATTGTCTGTGAGTCGTGTCCTTGTAGCCATTCTGTCCTTGTGTAGCAGTATTGTCTGCGAGTCGTGTAGCAGTACAGTCTGTGAGTCGTGTCCTTAATGTAGCAATACTGCCCTTATTGTAGCAGTACAGTCTGTGAAATGTGAGTCGTGTCCTTGTTGTAGCGATACTGTATTTGTTGTAGCAGTATTGTCTGTGACTCGAGTCCTTGTAGTAGCAGTATTGTCTGTGAGCTGTGTCCCTTGTTGTAACAGCGTTGCCTTCGTTCGTGTCCTTGTTGTGGCAATATTGTCATTCTTGCAGCAGTCTTGTAAGCGAGTCATGTCTTTAGTGTTGCAGTTTTGTCTTTGTTGTAGCAGTATTATCTGTGAGTCGTGTCCCTGTCATGTTGTGACATCAAGCTGTCTGTAAGTGGCGTCATGTCCTTGCTACGTGCAGCACTTACCCGATGATGGTTGAGCAGCAGTGTGTGCACAGAGGGGATGTCGACGCTGTTGTCCTGCTGCACCAGAGATAGCAGCTCGTGCCGCAGCATCCGCATACACATCCTGCTCTACTTCTGCGACGCTCGATGCCACACTGATCACAGTCCTAGATGGCACTTTACCAGAACACGATGGACTTACATATCCTTCTCTGATTCTGCGCTCAACGCCAGTGTCACTTTAAAAAAGTACATTTTACTTTTTTTTTTTTTTTGAAAATGATCGACCTTTTTCACTAGAAACAGGGAGAACGAGTCGATTTCGTAGGCAGATCATTCTGTGACGGGAAAAGATAAGGAAGTGACGATGACGGGAGACGCATTACACCGGGGGAGGCAAAGGAGTATGGGGGCGAAAGGCGGAGGGGGGCGTTGGGCACAGGAAAATTATCTCCCTAAAACCCTTACCTGAGGAAAACCGGCCCCGAAATGGGTGAGTGTGATGTCAGTGTGCACAGTAACACCTTGTGGGGAAGCACAAAACAGATTTTAGAAGTAGGAAGTCCAAATCATGTTTCAAAAGAACTTGTGATGTCAAACCAATTTCATCGAGGAAAAAAAAAAAAAAAAAAAAAAATCCAAGCGCCGCATGCATCCAGTTTCTAGTTTCGTTTGTTTGCTTGCTTGCTTGTTTGTTCACCTTCAGCATTTTTTTTTTTTAATTCGTGAATTCACTCTCATCACTCTTCCAGTAGACTGGCTGTTTAGTACATAAGACTGCTTAACCCACAAACAGGTTGTAAACAAACAAGAGCAAGGAAAAACAAAAACTAAATGAACTAATTCATTCTCATCACTCTTCCGTTATATTATGGTTGTTTAGTATATTAGGCTGCTTAACCCACAAACAGGTTGTAAACAACAAACAACTGAAGAGCAATGAAAAACAACAAACTGAATGAACACCAACGATACTCCTCAACGACAGATGGAATCACTTCAGCACTCTTTTCCCCGCATGTCTACCGACTGTGTGGACGAACTACTGACTGTGGTGGAGTCGAACTACTGATGTATAGAACAACACAGAAATCAGGATCACGGGCAGGCCACACTGCGCCACGCCGCTCAGCGGCCGCCAGGAAAATACGATTAGCTGTCGAACTGGATCAAAACATCGCACGCGTCACTGCCAAGTCACCCTAACCTCAGGAACCAAGCCAATGGGGTCCTACTCCGGCGAATGCCTCAGTCCACACAACTGCTCTACCGAACTATTAAGAACTATTAAGAAAATGGGGGGGGGGGGGGGGGGGGGGACGAATTTGGAAAAAAAAAACAAAAAAAACCGGAGACATAAACAAACATCCAGCGTGTATTGTCAACAAGCCCAACAAAGCGTCGAGTCAACAACAAGGAAGCCTGACAATCCCCAACTGACAAGCCAGTGTCGGAAGGGATCGGGGGTTGAAGGAGCATTCAACAGAATACAGCCCGTACCAAAGCCCGGCCCGCGATCAGCCCCGTTGGACAGATCGAACGAGTCCCGCACCCCCACTCCCCCCCCCCCCCCCCCCCCCCCCTCTCCTCCTCCCTACAGGATCCTGCTAGAATAATGGCCGACTGTCCCTGTCCAGCCTAGCCTAGCCTACATTTAAGGTATCGCGTGCTGAACAGAGGTGTCGATGATTCACGCCAAGAGCTTCATTAGCATACCTATTATTTTCAACGCTGTCGTTAGTGTGCGAGGTGGTCTTCTGCCCCACTGATCCCTCCCCCCTGTCCCGGTCCCCTCCCCCCGCCCCCCATCCCTTCTCCCCTCCAACTGTCCTTTAGAGATTTGACCTCATCGCAAGATCGTGTCAGAACGTGTTCGTTTCTAGTTATTTTCCCCCTATACGCGTAATTCTCATTTTGCAATCCCCTAGCTGTTATACTTCAACAAATGATGATGAGGGTGGTGGTCGTGGTGGTGATCGTAATGACGAAACAAACCAGTTGTATCTGATGAAAAGGCGCTGTCACAGAACCGGGATTGACCTAACAATTCTGTTTTCCCCCGCAATAGAAATTCTTCTAACATTTGTTCTATATTGACACTCTCGGCACGGGGGGTGACATCCCTGATATGGTCCTTTGCGGTCGGCTGGCCTATTAGCAACATGAATTAAACTGACTTGGAGAACCGACACGCTCGGTAAGCGCAGTCAGTGACGATGAAGTGAAAAGCCAGACAGCTGGTCTGGGTAATTCAGTTCCGTCATAAATTCATCTGCTTTGGAATCGTTATTTCAGGAAGTAGTGGATGGCTACAGTCCAACGCCGCTTAACATAATCTGTGCGTTGTAGAAGTTGGACAACGAAAAAGTCGAATCCCTGTGACACTCCACATCAAAAGGTCTCTAGGATGACAACAATAAGTACCACTACCGCCACCACCGCCACAACTCCATCATCATAGTCACCATCATCTTCAATAAATGAAGAAAAAAAAAGGTTATGAATAAAAACTGTACAACCTGCAACAGGATCACTTCTGGCAGTGACAAAGAAAAGGACATGGCAGGGTTAAATTCATGTTTATAACCAAGCCGACCACGAAAGGCCATACCTGGGCTGCCACCGCGTCAGTGTCAATTCCTTACACAGGCACGGGGATGAGGTTTTAAACAGCGACATGGGCACAGACTGTGTCACTCGGAATGACGACGTTTCGTACCGGGTTACAGTCAACATTCGAACATGCAGAGGAATACTGAGAGGCGGTTTCCGAAATACTACAAACGCAAAGACAGGAATCTGTGGGAAACACTGCAGAAGCTCTTACACTCTCCTTCATGGTGTAAAAGATGGTAAAGCGTTGAGAAAGAAACTAGCAAAGTTCACAGCCTCGGTTGTGAAATATTCAGAAAGTTCTGTTGGAGTGAAATAACCGGATGGGGTGCTTGAAAAACCTGTACAGTTTCGAACTGTGACTGTGACTGAGTTGAAAACGCACGAATCACAAGGACTGTGTCTCTGAACTGAAAATCCACCAACCATTTACGACAGTGATTTGACCTTGGAGAAAAGCGTGGTGGGTGATTTGGGGAGAAGGGATGGGGCTGTATCATGGAGTGTGGACACATGTGCAGTAACTGCTCCAGAGTTACGGTAACGGAAACAAGCTAAGAGCAAAACACATGTCTCTATACGGTCAACCAGTCGGCGCCCTTCTGCACTGCCGTCCACCTGCTGACACGCAAGTCTTCTTCTTCTGCCTACGCAGGCTAATACTCCTGCGGACACTCCCTGTAAAGACAGACAATGATTAATCCCATCTACCGAACAAAGGGAGTGGAGTTTTGCGAGTATCACCGTTTTTTTTATCCTCCTGCCATTAAGGCAGCCATACTCCAGCTTCGGGGAAGATGCATGCTATGTGTAACGTGTCATCCATACCAACGGCCAAACTGGCCTTCTCTTCCGAAAGTTGGTGATGGGATTTTACGTGTGTGCAAGATGTTATGGGTGCGTTCAAACATGGACCTCGGTTTATAGTCTCATTCGAAGGACTGTATGGGAAATGGAGTCAGAAACAATGTAAACTCCGAGGGAAAAATCCCCCTGTACCGAAACGGCCCAGCGGAGTTCGAACCCCACACCCCCAGATTACGAGTCCGGCACTCTACCCACTGAGCTATTCCGGCCGCCCGCGACACACAGTCAATCACGATGAGCGCCAGCGTCGCTCAGCACGGCGAACGCTCTCCCTTCAAATCGTGAGCTGATCATTGGCAGTGCTGTACCACGAGAAAGGGTTCCTATCAAGAGCGTTTTCTGCGGCACACGTGAATATTCTGTGCAAGAGGCAACGTGCGTCTTGTCAAAGATATGTGACAGATCGATTGAGGTTCACCCCACCGTGCGATATCATAAGCAAAACTTCTCACGATCGTTAAACTGAGCGCGTGGACGCAAACCCTACTGTGCATTTAACTAAGCTGTTGAATAGCCAGGTGGCGTGGGATAAGGCCGTGGAATGTATGGATAGCCTGAATAAGATTGTCGACATGGACAAGCATTATTGGGTCAATAGTTTGGCAGGACACATTGTCAGTTCAGTGACTAACTGGGCAAGATAAAACAAATCTAAATGTTCAGTAATTTTCTGGTGCTATCATTCACGGCATCTTCAAAATGAAAGTCGCTTGTTATTCCCCCCCCCCCCCCCCCCCCCCCCCCCCCCCCCCCCCCCCCCCCCCCCCAAAAAAAAAAAAAGAGAGAGAGAGAGAGAGAGAGAGAGAGAAATCAGGACAAATCAGAAGCGCATGAAAGGAATAAGAATTTTTTCCCTTGTGAATTTCAGAAAAGGATGAAGGACACCCACTGCTGACGAATCGTCAGTCACTGGCCACTCTCTTGAACATCGCCCCTACCCCCCTCCCCTTTTCGTTCTTCTTTTCTTTCTTTCTTTTTCTTTTTTTTTTTTTTTTCTTTTTTTTCTCTCTCTCTCTCTGTCTTTACTGTTCAATTGTTCCTGCCTTTGTAAGCCCAATCTCCTGTCTGTGTCGAAGACTTTTGCTCTTTCTTATTAAAATTCACAACATGCCGACTTGGTTATGTTGTAATCAGGCGATAAGTAGTGAGACTGTATTAATGCCCGGAATAGACGGCTTTTGTCCATTATACAATGTGTTTATAATGCCATTTGACTTTTCCTTTGTTTCCTTTGAAAAAGTAAACAGTAAAATGTCCATTCGCCCTCCTCCTCCCCTCTTATTTAAGTACCTTTCATTTAACTGAGTGTGATAAACTGAGGAGAATACAAGAACTTTAAGTAGAAACTAGCTTGATGCCAACAAATATGTCATAGATCCAATATACACGATTTTCAAATACTGATATTATGAGCTTATTTTTCATTGAAAAGTTTGTGTCAGTTGTTATTAATCTATTCATTAATGTTTGTTTTCTGTAGAACGTAACTTTTCCCTCGAAGTGGCGACAGCTAAGAGAAGACCTTGGAATCGAACAATTTCACGTCACACCAAGTATTCGACTGGTAGGCGTCTCCAGAACAGTGTTCATTGGAACGCTGTCACGCCAACCGGCACCCCATGAAGGGATTAAACGAGTCCCCAGCAGAATGAAGAAGGCGCAACAAAGCAGCGGTCGTCAGGCCGTTTGCAGAGTGTTGACCCCCTGCGTCAATGAGTCCGGTGAAGGAAAGATAACCCAGCCTGTCAAAGGAGAACGCGAATGTATACAGGTAACAAAGCTGACACCAAACACGACGACTCATTTCACGGTCCATCTGTCTTCGTCTCTGATGTTTACAGGGTGAGTTTTATCGGTGCAAGCCTTCTCTCTCTCTCTCTCTCTCTCTCTCTCTCTCTCTCTCTCTCTCTCTCTCTCTCTCTCTCTCTCTCTCCTCTCTCTCTCTCTCTCTCTCTCTCTCTCTCTCTCTCACACACACACACACACACACACACACACACACACACACACACACACACACACCACACATACACACACACATACACACACACACAAAACACACGCGCACAAAGGTCGTTTCCATCGGGTAATTAGAAACTAGAAGGGCGCAGGGATGAGCGCAGACTTCTGATAGGTTGAACAGAACCCAGACCCTCTCTCTCTGTCTCTCTCACATACACGCACGCACGCACACACGCAACGCAACGCACACACACACACACACACACACACACACACACACACACTCACACTCACTCACTCACTCACTCTCTCTCTCTCTCTCTCTCTCTTACATAAGTTGTTTCCTTCAGGCAATTAGAAACTACAAGGACACATGTGGCAGCGCAGACCACCGACAAGGTTAAACTGAACCTGAACCTCCCTTTGCTCCAGATCGGTATCTAGTAAGTAGCGCAGATCACATGCCGTGGTTATTCCAATCAAAACAAAAACATCTAATGCTTTCATGAATTATCTTTTCTGTATTTATTTACTTTTGGAGCGAATTTTGCCCCGTAATTGACACTGAGGGGCACAGAGCGATCTAAAGATGACCACTTTGTTCTCGGTGTTTAAAGACATTGCAGTTGTGGTATTCAGTCCAAGGTTTTGTGCATCCGCAAACCTACTTCCTACTTCTTGCTCAATGAATACAAATTTTGACCAAAAAAAAAAAAAAAAAAAAAAAACTTGATCAGAACTGGTTGGTATCACCGGGAAACCTTTCCTTCGTTGCCAATAATACATACACAACATAATTAAAAAAGATATAAAGTAATGTTGCATTCTGAAGGTTCCTGAATAATGTTTTGACCAGACAGAGACAGATTATGTTGCTTATGGCACAGCCGACAGCAAAGGACATATTGGGGCTGTCACCTATCGAAACAGAACTATATTTCATGTATTAGTAGTTTTTTGTTTTCTTTTATTTTAAAGTATGGCTGGTGATCCCTTCTTACGTTTTCTGTTCATGTACATTGTTCCAATAGTTCCCAGACCACATTGCAAACAGTTACTGCGCCTGTCCTCGCCCTTTCTTTCAGCAAATTACCCCCCCCCCCCCCCCCCCTCTCTCTCTCTCTCTCTGCTACCCAATGTCAGCCCTCCGCCCCCCCCCCCCTCCACCACCCACCCCCCCCCCAAAAAAAAAAAAAAAAAGAAGAAAAAGAAAAAAGTGTTTACCGTAGCCCATCTGGACACACACACACACACACACACACACACACACACACACACACACACACACACTTAATTTATGAGACTGAACGGCTTTACATTGGTCAATAAAAAACGTAAACAGTGAACTGTGATTGTCAAACTTAATTGGACGACGACGCTGCTTGTCAATACCGTTTGTCTGGGGAGTTTCGTCTGCTTACGTTTGTTACCGATTCAAGTAGCTTCCTTCGCGCTGAACAATGGCGTCGTGTTTTGCCCGCGAGTTTTGTAAGCTATGCGGTAATTAAGGAAACATACTCAACAGGTCAAAAGCACAAGAACGATGAATGATTTCAACCTAAGCCAAGTTCTGATGCCCATCTTGACATCGAGGAAAAGCTTCGTCAGAAAACATGATGGAGCGGAGGGGGTGAGCAAAAAACAGGTGGGGGTGGGGGGGGTGGGTGGGGCGTAAATGTCCCGATTTCGGTTTTGAGGCCCGAGTAACTGAACAGTTCTTGACTGCACTGAGAGACAGAGAGAGAGAGAGAGAGAGAGAGAGAGAGAGAGAGAGAGAGAGAGAGAGAGAGAGAGAATGTCTTAAAACAACAACAAAAGCAGC
>JADBJO010000097.1:689384-714384 GCA_016801955.1 Conus betulinus | reverse complement strand
TCTACAACAAAGACTGGTGAATGGGCCATGAAGGCACAGAAAAAAAAAACACGACAGGAAAGGAACACTGAACACACACACACACACACACACACACACACACACAGAGGTCAAAAAAGATTAACACAAAAGGGGACATTTCTTATCATTTTCCTGAAGATGGCAGTACAATTTACCAAAAAAAAGCCATCAGCATCCGCGTCGAAGGGCGGGGGGCAGGTAAAGGAATGGGCACTGGAATGATACACAGGCATACTCGATTCAATCATTGTGGGGAGACTCCAATCGTGGCACAGAACATTTACACACCAGACACCCGGTCTCAATGACTGGGGTGCCAGGATGGAGGCTGGGGGGGGGGGGGGGGGGGTAATAAAATATTCACCACTGCACATCACAGAGGTGTGTGTGGGTGTGTGTGTGTGTGTGTGTGTGTGTGTGTGTGTGTGTGTGTGTGTGTGTGTGTGTGTGTGTGTGTGTGTGTGCGCGCGCGTGAGAGAGAGAGAGGGGGGGGGGGGGCAGAGAAAGAGAGAGAGAGAGAGAGAGAGAGAGAGAGAGAGAGAGAGAGACGCAGACAGAGGCACACACAATCTCACACGTTTGACACTTCGCATTTCCCTTCAGATTGCGCCACAAATCAATCACAGGAACAGAACGGAAAATCCTAAATCTTCCTGGAATTTCAAAATAAAAAAAATAAAACAAAATAAAACAAAAAGGGGGGGGGGGGGGGGGGGGGGGGGGGGAGGGATTGACAGAAAGAGGGGGAGTTGCAGCGCGCAAGCTGCCAAGTACTGCTGGCTTGAAAAAGCATGATCTTGCTCTGTTGAAGTGCGAGGTAAGGCCAATCCGAATCGATGTCCACAGGATACACTTCACCAAAATCACCTTGGAGATGCTCTTCAGTCTTGAAGGAGCCCACTTATCCCGGGGGTATCTGCCAGGATTTAGACCATCAAAAGATCGTGATTGGGGGGGGGGGGGGGGGGGGGGGGGGGGGGGGGGGGGGAGGGGGGGGGGGGGGGGGGGGGGGGGGGGGGGGTGGGGGGGGGTGGGGGGGGGGGAGGGGGGGGGGGGGGGGGACTAGTCAGGAATGTGACAGAGCGTGAAGAAAAACTCCCTTTTACACCTCGCCCTCTCGAGCTCTCCACACCCACGTATGAATGTCTCTGTGGGGTCTGTCGCTCTCCAAGTGGACTCCAAGTACAAAGGATGAGAACTCGAGTGTTCGAATCCTCCCTAGACATGGATGGACGAATTTCTGTCCGTCGGCCGTGCCATGCAACAGAGGAACGTCTGACGATGGACGATGTTCCACACGCTGCTTCAGGGTGTCACTCTCGACATCTTGTTGGACTACAGACGTAAATGAGAGTGGGGCACAAGACACCTTTGTCTGTTCATGCCCGGGGAGGGGGGAAGGAGGGAAGGTGGCTCGACGTTTTACGTTCCCTTTCTCGGCGATGGCACTTACAAAAAGACTTGGAGAACGACTGGGCATGCTTACTACCCATGACGTTTGAAAACAAAACGAAAAAAAAAAAAAAGAAAAGCACGTCACGTGATGCTCGCATTTCTTCAAAAATACAATCTCCACTAAATCAGTAATTCGGTCTTAATGTCTGACGAAAGTAGGTTTACGATAGGATGGAAGTTGCAGGAACCCGCAAGAATTGTCGCTCAACGATTTTAAGTGTCACGTGACCTGTGACGTGTACGCAACGTCCTGCTTGTTACTCAAAGTACTCTGACAGCCTGACCCTGAAGGAACTTGTCGTTTGGGACCTCCAGTCATGAAGACTTCAGCCTCACTGTCTGTGCTTCACGCTCTCATTTGACATCAGCCATGACGACCCAAGCAGGAATATTTTGCTTCAAACCGATCAAAACCGGATCCCCCCCCCCCCCCCCCCCCCCCCCCCCCCCCCCCCCCCCCCCCCCCCCCCCCCCCTCATTATTATCCAATGTCTAAATTTATAGACTCAGAGAGAGAGAGAGAGAGAGAGAGATCTGAAAATAAAAACTGTCCCCATGTCCTTTTGAATGGTAACAAAGACAACCATTTGGAATCGAAGCACAATACAAATTCAATGCATAGGTCCGCTCATGGCACATGCGTAACGTACAAAATCTTGAGTAAGAGAGAGAGAGGGGGGTGGTGGTGGGATGAATATTTTCAAAAGTGGCAAGTCTTATGAAAATACTATACATACAGAGAGTACACACACACACACACACACACACCCACACACACACACTAATCTCTCACCAACGAGTCTTTAGACCGCAGTCACATGTATAAGTATACTGATTCGCAGTGTGCACTGCGCTTCTCGTTATTGATACGGTCAGTTTTTCCCCCGACATTCACGAGTCTACCAGCTCCCCAATTTCTGGTAATAATGTACCCCCAATTACATTACTTCGCCAAGATTCTATCGGACGTTTGTGAAGGTTTCTGTACATGAATTCAACTCGGCGTGCTCAGAGAGCGACTGGGGTGTTTGAAATGTCTGTATTCATGTCAAAATCACACATCTGCACAAACGAAAGCCACGCTGTTATGTTGTCATTGAATGCTTCGAGATCACATCACTGAAAACATTATCGTAAATTTGCCACCTGAATATGTGCGATGAAAAACCTGCGGAGCAGTTACGCCAATAACTACACTGAACGTTTCATGTCTTGTGTCGTGTCTCCGTCTTAAAAGAGATTTTTACTCCGAGAACGTGTCATTGAATTAAAGTTGCGTAGATTTGACCGTTGCCAGTGCCAAGAACCGAATTATCTCTCTTGCTTCGTGCGTGTACAATCGGCTTACTAATTATGACAGCATTGTGGTAGTAGCTTTGCTTAACGAATTGTTAGCTTCCATAGAATCAGATGAAATCATTAATGCATTTGTGTTAATAGCAGTGGAAAAAAATAGAATAGTTGCTTTTCCTTCATTCCCCTTTTCCAGGAAACACTTATGGGGGTTGCCTTCATCAGTGATTGACAAATTTTTACAAGCCAAACTATTTATCTCTTTCCATGAGATGGAGAGTTGTTTTTATGCGTTCCATTGGTACCAAGGGATTCTCTTTCCATTAACAGATGGTTTTTGTTTGTGTTCTACTAAAGATATCATCAAACCCAATAAAATTTGACTCGATGAAACACGAGAGGAGGAGAGAGAGAGAGAGAGAGAGAGAGAGAGGAGAGAGAGAGAGAGAGAGAGAGAGAGAGAGAGAGAGAATTTCTCAGATCTGTAACGAAACATTAATAATTTCTTTATCCTAGAACTTTCATTTTGTACAGAAATCGGAGTTCCCGCCTCTCTTTCCCTTCCCCTTCTCCATACCATCTTCCGTGCCTCATAATATTTTAAAATATTATACATAATATTTTCAAACCATTAAAAAAAAAAAAAAAAAAAATTATTCTTTCTTTCTCCCCTCCCCCCCCCCCCCCCCCCCCCCCCCCCATCCTCATCCTCTCTTCTCATCCCCTCCACCCATCATGACGCCCCTCCCTCTTCTCGACCCTCCCCCCACCACCTCCTCTCCCTTCCTCCTTTCGTTTTTTTTTTTTTTTTTTCTCCCAACTTAAACGTCATTTAAGACCACCCGACAATGTGCTTTTCACAGTAACGGTCCCTCTGAGTAACACTCTAATCATCGTTCACTGTGACTTTGTGAAGAGGGTTGTTTGGGTCGAACTTCAGAACATTCTCCATCCCAGCGACATAAAAAAAATTAATGGCGTTTTAGTTTACGTCCTACTTTTCACCAAGCTGAATTTTTGTATCATTTTAAACACGATCCATGATATGTGATGACAATCCACTGTTAACTGCTGACGAAGTATATACAGACCTACAACAGTACAACGTGTACGTGTGTTCACAACCTTTTCAAACAATGTTTGTTTACGTTATGTTGATCAAGTCAGTCGAGTTTCTCGTAAAATTCCAGGTCATTTGTACGGGTTTAAAAGTTAGAAATTATCAAAGCGCTTACATCGACTGATTCTTTGGATTTTTTTTTTTTTTTTTTTTTACGGGAAGGGGGTGGGGAGAAGAGAGAAAGGATCCTTTTGCAAGAACGTCCTGTGGGAGAGTTTTACGACAACTTGTTTACGACGTAATGCTCTGTGCCGATTCGTCTCTCACTGGGAGAGCGGTACGTTTTTAAAAACGTGTGAACCAACAGACTTAAATCGAGCAGAAGAAGATAACGCGTTTTCGTGTTAAGCGACATATCTTAGTGTAAAATCGCTAATACTATCCACAAAGCATAACTGAGAAGACAAAATATCAACGGTCTGCAGTTCGATACCTGCAACTTAGCAACGAAAAAACACGGAACAGCCAGAACTGTCCACTGCCCCCCCCCCCCCCCCCCCCCCCCCCCCCACCCCCCCCCCCCCCCCCCCCCCCCCCCCCCCCCCCCCCCCCACCCACACCCCCCCCTTTCTCACACACACACACACACACACACACAACACCCTCCCCTCCTCCCGTTACGAAGATCGAAGGCCACACCTTGGGGAGCGAGCGGACGTGTACTGCCTGCCTTGTCTGCTACCAATCTGGTTTCGTTTAGCAGGACACGGTAAGTGCCTTGTCAATAATCTTAGGACGTTGGGGCTGTTAACTCCCCCTCTATCTCCTCATGAAGTGGACTGGCTTTGTGCCTAGCGACATAACACAAACTGTAGTCGTTACCCACCCCGCTTACTAAAAGTTCCCCGTCACGTTCTTTCCGGTGCACGGAAATCACATTTCGCCCATCCTCAGGCCTGGCCGTGGCTTTCGTTTCTCAACCATTATAATCGCCTGCCCCTGCCCCCAACCCCCATCCCTACCTTATACCCCTCCCCCCTCCTGCCCCCCCCCCCCCCCCCCCCCCCCTCCCCTCTCTCTATCTCTATCCTGCTTTTGTTTCGTTTTAGGAAAAGGGATGTCCTCCACGTCCTCCATTTGAATGTCAGTGACAATTACGAAAATGGAGGCTTGAGGGGCACCATCTGTGTCCCTAGGCCACAAATGAAACAATCCCAAACCAGGATCACTCGCCGACCACCCGTATACACACACACACACACACACACACACACACAGAGAGAGAGAGAGAGAGAGAGAGAGAGAGAGAGAGAGAGAGAGAGAGAGAGAGAGAGAGAGAGAGAGAGATTTCAAAGATTTCAAAACGTTAGTTTACTCTGCATGATTACAAACATGCATTTAAATCAGAGACATGGCAACAACCTAGAGAAAAAAAAAAAACAACACTAATAAAGGGCTCAAAGTTGAGTACTTCTGTCCATGTCAGGATGGTAAAACAAGACACATATTTTTGATCCATCTTGTACTAGTCCTCCATTGCGAATCGTCAAATTCAGCAGAATATTTAGTAGTTTGGTAATATTATATACGCACAGTAAGTATGGCTCGAGAACAAAGAGAGGGCAGTGGGGGTACGGGTGGAACAGCTATCCAAGCAGTTCTGCAGTCTCATTTATTCGATCAGGGAAACTGTGAGTAAATAGGAATCGGAATATGTCAAGATCAAAACTCAAAATATAATTCAATTTGAATAAGTTGAAATAAAGCCCTGTTGAAGTACTCTATCTTAAAAAAAAAAAAGGGGGGGGGGGGGGGGGGGGGGGGGGGAGAACTCAACCAGATTATGCGTGGTGGACGAGCAGTAAACTGACCACTGACAATGCTTTTACAATTGATCTCGTTCCCTTCCGGTAACCCAAACGCCCCCACCCCCACCCTTCCCCAAAAACCAACAATAGCTGACCGCACAGCTGACTGCCTAGGGATTAAACGAGCTATTCCCTCAGATTAAAACCACCCTGCCTCTCCATGGGCAGCCTTTATCTCTGACAGTCTACTGTCTTAGGGAGCGGTAGACCTTTCTTCAGATTGGCACACTGTAGGCCAAACAGCCGGATTTCCGCCATCCCAAGAACTGTGACCTGGAGGCAGTGTTTACGGTGGCGCAAAGTCCACCCACGCCATGCCAGCCGTTCAGTACATGGGCACGTTGAACTTAACACAGAGCATGCCTTTTTCTGAACACCCCATTTCATAACATCATATGGAAGCGCGGTGTATTGGCTGTGTGGTTTCTGGGGACACAAGAATCAGCATCCGAGCCTCATCGCGTCGCTTTCCTTTTATTTCTTCACTCGGCGCAAGATATTTTGCCTACGCTACATATTGCTCTGAAATCTCCGTTTGACAAAAGGTTTCAACCGATAGTTTATAAAACTACAATACAAAACTGCAGAACGCTGAACCAAAAACAGCAATGTCATGCTTATTCTGGTTGTAAGCTCGTGATATTGAAATCAATGTGGAACTGTCCAGGGATCACTGAAAGAACTTCAACACACCCAAACCCCTTTCATCAGTCATGGTGTAACTGTCACTCGTACACAGCACGTGCATGGTTAAGTTCTCCTTCCGGTCATTTAACTACTGTTATTAGCACACTGCACATGCATGGTGAAGTTGTCCTACTAGTCACTGAACTAATGTCACTGGTACATCGCACTTGTGTGCTGAATTTTTGTCTTACCAGTCATTCAACTAATGCCACTACTACACAGCACATGTGTGGTGAAGTTGTCCTACAGGTCATTTGTACTATTGTCATTTCACTACTATACTGTGAGTGCAACGTATATTGTATACGAAAGTATACAATATCCCGCACAGCAAACTAAGTAAAAGTGTGTATAGAAAAATGCAGGACACAGGTAAGACAATGCATACTGACAGTGTGGACAGTCATTGGCGGAGAAACAGGTAGGAGGGACGACGAGAGGGGGCAGTTGCCAGCCCCCACCTCCTCCCTCGTGTCTCCACCATTTTTCTCCACCATCCGCTCCCCCACCCCTCGGTCCTTCGGTCTTTCCCGTTGTCACCCCAAGCCGATCCCGCCCTCCCTTTCCCCCTCCTCCTTGCCCACCCCGCCCCCGACACACACACACACACACACACACACACACACACACACACACACACACACACACACACCATTTTCTTTTTTCTTACTTTTTCCCCCCTAAAATCTTCCCAGCAACCAGTGTATGTAATTGTGATGGTGTATTCTACATGTATTTCTTATTCCAAGGAGTACAACGCCCAATAAAATGAAATGTCTTCAACTTCTTATCAAGCTGTTCATCTACACATTTACTACTACTATTTCATTACGCAATCAACACCATGACCACAAAGTTAAGTTTGAACAACGTCCTGGGGCAGCACAATGGCCTAAGGGAGTGCTGTATTACGCCTTTCCGATCAGCAAGTAGTGTACCAAGAGTATACAGAGAGAGAGAGAGAGAGAGAGAGAGAGAGAGAGAGAGAGAGAGAGAGTGAGCATAGCCAACTGTGGAGCACTTCAAAGTGTCGACCAGATCGGGCGAGATCAAGTGACTCTTCTGGGTTTTGCGAAGTCACCCTTCTCCTACCTTATAATGCTGCTTCACTGCCATCCGTAAAATCTTACCGCACTGCATTTTAAAAAAAAAAAAAAAAAAAAAGGGGGGGGGGGGGGGGAGGACTTGTGTGGTGTGGGAAAAGACGGCGACAGGGTAAGAAAAAAAAAAGGCGGATGGGGGGTGGCAAGAGGGGCTGCGGAAGGAAGAGGGGGTGGGGGCGGGCGAGATATATGGCCAGAAACCGTTGTCGAAGCAGAACAGAAAAGGTATATATGTGGCACAGGTAGAAGAAAAAGGTTAGGAAAGAGATCGACAACCGGAGACGGTGAAGGGGTTGAGAGGGGCACGTGGGGTACCGGTCGACAACAATGGCTTTAACACGCCCTTTTTTTTTTTTTTAATTTTGCCTCACGTATCATAGTATCTATGTCTTTATGGTCAAATGACTAATCCCCACCACCAACACACACAACAACACACACTCAGAACAAAGAGAGAGAGAGAGAGAGAGAGAGAGCAACTTCACTTGTGGCTGCGTAGATTGCCATTGTATTCAAAACTACAATGGGCACCGACTGCTGGAGGCGGGGACAATCCCATCGTCAATCTCTTCAGCTACAAGAGCCCTCATTACACCTGTACATTTACTGGCCCCTATCGTCTTGTCTGCCCGTTTATTTCCCCCTTAAACAGAAAGGCAACATCTCAGGCCAATACGACAAAAATAATCCACAACTGTCTTCTTTCTCTTCTTTTCTGTACAAAGCCTTTCTTTCTTTCTTTCTTTTCAGGAGAGAGAAATGTCCGTGCACTTTTATGTATCTTCCTTTGTTAATTAATGCTCGCATGGAGGAGAGAAACATGGATGATGTTCGCACACCACTTGTCAGAGACTGGCCAAGGTCCACAAATGAAAAAAAGTCACCGAGAACTGCGGATGAATAGGGTTTGGGGTTAGGGGAGGGGAGGGGTGAGATTGATTGTGTGTGTGTGTGTGTGTGTGTGTGTGTGTGTGTGTGTGTGTGTGTAAACACAGTCAAAGAAGATAAAAATCCAAACAAACAAGATTAAAATATCCCAAATTTTCGGCTTTATTTGCCTTCGTCAGGGGGTACAGACTGTGTGACAGTAAACTCTCTCGCATTCTCCACCCTAAGATCCTGAACACATATGCAGCAGGGAACGTGTACATGGAATCCTGCACACCTGTAGATGACATTGCACAACCAGTCAAAACTTCTGAACTGATTCAATCAAGCTGGCTCGTTAAGGGAAATAAAGTTGGAAACGGCAAAAATGGCGCATGCTTTTCGACGCTGGTGTTCACTACTAAAGTCAGCAGCAAGGTAGAACCACACTGACAGAGCAGAGCATTAAATAATGTGTACCGTGGTCCACAAACAAAAGACTGTTGAAGTTCTCTGGGTTGCTGACACACGAATCAAAACACAGGGCTCAGCTTCGTCGCCTTCCGATAATGCAGGTAGGAAAAATAAGACACGTAGGTATGGGAGCACAATAGCGTCTGAAGGCGATAATAGCGATAGTTTTTTGCTAAGGAGGAGGAGATTAAAAGCTGTTATTCTAGAGAAAAATATCGAAATGGAAGGGGGGGGGGGGGGGGGGGGGGGGGGGGGGGGGGGGGGGGGGGGGGGGGGTATCATCGCTTGTATACCTGAGGATTACAAATTTTCCCCTAGGATCACAAATTCTTTTCTTTTTAGGAAACAGAACTGTTTCGCCTGATTTCCTTAGGGTATATGTTACTGTCCCCGTTTTCTTGAGAGAGAGAGAGAGAGAGAGAGAGAGAGAGAGAGAGAGAGAGAGAGAGAGAGAGAGAGAGAGAGAGAGAGAGAGAGAGAGAGAGAGAGAGAGAGAGAGAGAGAGAGAGGGGGGGGGGGGGGGGGGTATTTTCTCGAGGAAAACGGCGATTGCAGGAAAATCAATCAAGATTACTATTTTCTCTAACAAGTACATGCACACTGGTTCACTGCACAACGCAGTCTGCCGGTTTGGATTGGCAAAATATTGTAATCCTTTGGATCACAACTGTTTTTCTTCATTTTTGTTGTTTTCCTTAAGGATGAATTTCTATTTTTCCCGCGAAAATAGGGAAACGTGTCTGATATTCAGGGGTAACAACGATACTAACTGCCTTCCACGGGGGAAAAAAAAAGAGAGAGAGAAAAATCAGTTGCGATCCTTTAAGAAAATATGGAAAAAGTCATAATCCTAAAGAAAACAGTTCCGATCCTCAGGGATAAAACTGCACAGCCTTGTTTTCCAGAAAGATATTACCCGTATTCCTTAGTTAAACAGCATTGCGCGCAGCTATTGTCGACTTTTTGAAGCCAGTATGCTCCGATACACGGGACCATCCAATATCCACGGCGTGTGACCATTGCGAAACCCCTGGTGCACAGACCCGGCACTCCCCCACTTCACAATATGCACTTTGCGTGTATATCACGCTACAAGTTGTGCACTTAGAGGTCTTCCAAACACTAGCATTCGGCAAAGCTTTCTTTGGAGCCATACTCAAGAAGCGTGCCTAGATATGTGCCTATATGCGTGGGGAGCTGGTATGAGTTTGCCTGTACGTACCGGCGCTCATGCAAACATCGAAGGGCGCGTGGGTAAGAAAGACAAAGAAGTGATGTTTCTGGATCTCAACAATGGCATTTTGAATTGGAACTGCAAAAGTTGTTTAAAATTTCAACGTCAAATTCTCACCCTTTCCATCAGCATATATACACACGCGCGCGCGTGCATGCATGCACACGCGCGCGCGCGCGCACACACACACACACACACACACACACACACACACACACACATACGTGTGTGCACGCATAGCAAACCAGTGCACACACGCAAACACAAAAACGCGCGTGCGCGTGCGCTCGCACGCGCACACACACACACACGAGAGAACACAATTTAAGTCAAAATCAATTTGCCAAGACATCATCTCCTTCACACTCTGCCCCTCCCCTCTTCCTCCTCCCTCCCTTCCATTCCCACATCGAGTCAGGCTCACCACTTGAAAGCTAATATGAAAAATAAGCCTAGATTTTGATACTTTGTAAGTTCGTTTTAAAGTGAAAAGGTCGGTAGATTCAATGTTACTAAAACCAGCTGTGACAGCACCGTCATTATTTGTCCCTGCTCTTTGCACTGTCAGTCACACTTTATGTCCTGTCGTTTTGTCTAATAGCGTAACATCCTTCCTGTAGGCACGTGAATCAGGGACACCGACAGCAGGCCTGACAAGGAAGATTCGAGCAGTTGAGCCGAGATGCTTTAAAAGATTACTTGGTATCCCATTCTGAGCAGATTCAATGAAGTATGTAGACCCATCAGGCAGCAGCTGAACTACTATGAGGTGCTGTTGAGTGCTTTTTGGAGAAAACGAAAAAAAAAAAAAAAAAAAAAGTGGTGTGAACGCGTTGACCAAAACACACGAGGTGTATTGTCACCTGTCAGATGACCTTTTCTCACACTGTTCACTCAAACAGTTTTGGACATGTAGTACTGTCCGCACGTCAGAAGGTATTTCCTAACACTGTTCTCACAAACAAAACAGGACACATATCACCGCATATCAGACAACCTTTCTGACATTGTTCACTTATACAGTATCTTTGCCTTCTACATGTCACGCTGTCTTTTATGAAACTGTTCAAACAAATAAAACAGTACTATAATCTTTCTACATATCTTGCTCTCTTTCCCACCACTAAAAACTGTAAATAGCGTACATGAAAGATCACTTGAAGTGCAATGGCAATGATGACATGTCCATAGCTGCAAACTAATAATTGTGGTACCCACACACCTAACACCACACTTGGTCACCCTAAAACTGCTATTGGTGTACTTAAAAAAAAAAAAAAAAAAAAAAAAAGAAGAAAGAAGACGAAAGAAGAAGAAGAAGAAGAAAAACCGTATTTTCCATTGTGTGTACAAAAATTCCAAATTTCTGTAAAAGCGGGGAGGGGGAGGGGGGACATACCATCACACAGGAGAGCCATCTTCCCGGTTGTAACCATGTGATCTTGCATAAACTACAGTGAAATAGGTTCTTTCTACTACAAGTTATTTTCAAACCTGATTCATCAGTGCACTTTAAGCACAAGTTCATGCTCTCTCGCCGGATTTTTCGATGTTTTAAGCAACAGACACTGCCCAACGTTTATTTCGCGTACGGAAGTTGGCAAGAGTTGTCGCTCTTTGGCGAAAGTCTCCGCCATGGTCAGCTCTGCAACTGCAATTACGCTCAAGAACTTCGTCTTCAGAATTTTTCAAGACACGTTTCTTTTTAGTTCGTCATATTCATCGTACTTTCACCAAAACATGTGTACAAAATACGGCGAAATCGTATGGGTAAACCGGTCTGCGTCCTAAGACACATGTCTACATGTGTGTATGAAGTGAATGGGTACCGCAAGTTGCATTAGACCGAGTTACGGGCAGATTAAAACATTTTACCATGGGAGGAGCAGTTATGTAGATTGTTTGTTAGCTTCTACCATAGCATAAAGAAAAAGACAGCACCTGTTTGTACATAACAGCGTTGTACTGTCGCCCGACATTTTCATCACAAGCATCATCAGTTATGGTTTACCACTGGTAGTTAAATTTTAAGGAAGTATGGGGTTATCATCATTGGTTTCAAATCATTTTATCTACATTAGAATTGTTAACTAACAGAACAAGGAAGCAATGTGTACAGCGCTGTTCTGGCCAAAGATCCCTACACATATATGTATCTCCAAATGACCATCTACAAACTTGCATACATATCCAAGGATCCATACAAGTTATGGAAGTAACTATCCATTGATAGGCGTGTGCAAAGTATTACCATGTTGTGTATCTATAGTTAAACCCTTTAAGTTCTCATTACAATCAGAGTCTATGTCACACAAGACTGGACTGGGGTAGAAGGTAGATAAAACATGTTTGTCTAACGTGACACCTGTCTCAAGACAAGCTGGAATCGTTCTTGACGAGAGAGAGAGAGAGAGAGAGAGAGAGAGAGAGAGAGAGAGAGAGAGAGAGAGAGAGAGAGAGAGAGAGAATACCAATGCGGTAAACGTACGTCACCATATAACAGAATGCAACATATATACGACAAAATGCAAGCAGTTTGAGCCCCCTCACTCTAGCCCCTCCATTAAAAAAATCACTTCTTTCAGGGATTCCTTTGGCCTGATCGACACTGTCACGGCCCATATACCCGGATACACCAAAGGTGTCGACCAATGCATTCACTTTGGCCACACCAGGTTTACACAACTGGAGTCAAAAGAACCATTAAACAGAATGTAGTAAAAGCCACCACCACACACTTCTTCAATCAACCTCACATCAAAGTGTGAAGGAACACCTCGTGGACACTAGCCTACCAAACCACCCACGAAGATACGCAGCAGGGGAGCCGTGGTCTTGATTGCTTGGAAATTTACAGAATGTGGCGAATCAGCCAGACCAATGTATATTTATGCATAACGCAGACTGAGACGAAAACCAAAAACGTTCCTCTTCTTAACCTTCTTTCTGATGCAGCTTTAACCCTTTTAATATCCATGTCCTCCTCCAAATAAACATTTACCATGTATGCAATTTCACCGCAAGCTATCCCCAGAGCAACTGTGGTCTACTAGATAATACAAGACTGTAACTTTTTAACTACTACACCAGTTGCTAAGATTTATACACCCATGTTCAATATCATTAACAAGAAAATGTATTCTTTGATATTCTAATATCAGAGGAAACCTACAAAGAAAATGCACACAATCAAACTAAATCACGGCATGCCTGTGGTGCCAGGTGCTTTGGCACTAAAAGGGTTTGAGGATCAGAATTCAAAGACGAAACCGTTTCTAATTACGCACCATCATCATTTCACTTCACTTTCTGCCCACCATAAATAACACGAACTGAATTACATTCGGCGTAACGTAACCAGCAACATCATTGGATAGCTGGCCGAATTCTCACCTCATACCTTTTATGCGTTCAAATAGTCGGGGTGGGAGTGGGGGAGAGAATTTTATTTAAGAGTTACTTAAACTAAACTAAACTAAACCAAACTTTAGAAAAAGCAGAAAGGGTTGAAAGAAAGGGTAGTGGAATTCAGTGTCGGTAAACTGGCACCACTGTCAAATGTCTCAGCAGTTCGCTTATTCTGTCAGCATTGGGATCCATTACACATGCTGCATTGCAGTCGACGTGTTGGATCACCGATTAAGCGTCTCACAACTACGTGAAGCGTAGCAAAGACTTTGAGGTGGTATATTCACAGGAATCGCTTATCCCATGTGGTTCAAACAGGTACCCTGGCCGACCACAGAGGCCCACGTCAAAGCTTTTACGACAACAAGACGACCAGTGCTACAATGTAGTCATGCTGGCTGCGCCGGCCCTGATCAAAGCTGCATTGTCCTTCCACTTTCCGTTTATTGTGTGTTTGGTGTGGTATAAGGTGTTGAAAACATCTGAAATAGGATAGTGTGTGTGTGTGTGTGTGTGTGTGTGTGTGTGTGTGTGTGCGTGCGTGCGTGCGTGCGTGCGTGCGTGCGTGCGTGCGTGCGTGCGTGCGTGTTGTTGTTGTTGTTGTTGTTGTTGTTGTCATTGTTGTGTGTGTGTGTTGGTGTAAGTGTGTGTGCATGTTTGTGTGTATATCACTGTGTCTGTGTCACAGTGAACGTATGAGCGTGTGTGCACTCGCACTGGCAAATGAATTCTGCACGTGTGCATGTTCGTCTGAGTACATGTATTTCTATGTATACACGCGTAACAGGGTATGTTTAAATTTTTGCATGATGCCAGGAGAGTGACAAAGGAAGAGAAAAAAAAGGAGGAAAGGGAAAGGGAAAGGATGGCGAAGAGAGTGACCAACAGAAGCACAACACTGGGGGAAGGAGTAAGCAGAAACTCTGAAGGACGAGAAGAGGTGAAGATCATGAGCTTCCTGGGAAAGCCAGTCTCTCTCACAAGCACGCACGCACGCACGCACTTACACACACACACACACACACACACACACACACACACACACACACACACACACACACGTACACATGTCCACACATACATGAATGCAAACGAGCGCATGCACACAGGCGAGGGCGAGAGTGGCTGGTGCACAACAAACAAGAAACCCCAACTGTCATGCTGTAACTGGGAGTGTGCTATTTAATGTTAGTCACCCTGATCATCTCAGTTACGAAAACAATACGAAAAACAACTCAAAATCAACGTAACAGCTTCAGCGGCTACAATAAAGATAAAATGACAACAGCAGCTACAACTAAATACATACATGAATATATATACGCATGCACATAAACTGTAAAAGCATGCGTGTGCACAAACACACACACACATTATATACACGCACAGACCACAACATAACCACACACAACAGAAAAAATTAACACACAAACATCTTTGAAACTAAACCACAACACACAAACCACCAACAAGAACATTTCAACACCACTATCATGCAGCATAACATTACCACACACACACACACACACACACACACACACACACACACACACACACACACACACAAGCACGCGCGCGTGTGCTCACAAAAAATGGGAAGAGCACAGGGGATAGAGAGGAGGGAAAGATAGAGAAGACAGGGTGAAGAACCATGGAAGGGTTACAATGGCTTAGTGTTAGTGATCGTGGGGTAGTGTCACCATAGAGTAATGCCAGAAAAGAGAGAGAGAGAGAGAGAGAGAGAGAGAGAGAGAGAGAGAGAGAGAGAGAGAGAGAGAGAATGTTTGTGTGAGAGAGAGAGAGAGAGTGTGAGTGAGTGAGTGAGTGAGTGAGTGAGTGTGTGTGTGTGTGTGTGTGTGTGTGTGTGTGTGTGTGTGTGTGTGTGTGTGTGTGTGTGTGTGTACGTGTGTGTGTACGCGTGTGTGCGCGCGCGCGCGCGCGCGCGCGTGTGTGTGCATGTGGTTTTCCTCACTGAGGCCTATTGAAGAAGGCTTGCTCGCTCCCAGCATAATGATCACTTTATAATTATTCCAGACTGCAGACGGTAAAGTGACACTGACTTCTCCACCTCTACATAACACGATACGGACTGGCACTCACACACTTACACACAAGCCATGCACAAACAAACAGTTTTCACACACACACACACACACACACACACACACACACACACACACACACACACACACACACACGTTCCCTCATTTTGTAACCACAACCACGCGAAAATTCGTTCTCGCTCATATTATCTGTCCCACCCTTCTCTCTGTTTCTCTGCCTCCCCCTCCTCTCTCTCTCTCTTTCTTTGTCTGTATATGTAGGCCTCTTTCTACGTGGTATGAACGAGTTAACTTGTGCGTGCCCACGTGCCTGTACATTTGTGTGCATACTGTGTGCATGTACATGTGTGTGAATGAAACATGGCATTTAAATATTCATCATCATCTTTATTGCTGCATGTGCCAGTGCACTCCAGCGTGCGCGCGCGCTCACACACACACACACACACACACACACACACACACACACACACACACACACACACACATACACACTCACTCACTCACTCACTCTCACACTCTCTCTCTCTCTCTCACACACACAACATTCTCTCTCTCTCTCTCTCTCGCTCTCACTCTCTCTCTCTCTCTCTCTCTCTCACACACACACACACACACACACACACACACACACACACACACACACACACACACACACACATTCGGATGTTGTATACAACTATAACATTGTATTCATTCTAGACAGACAGACAGGCACACATACACGTTTCCGTCTCAAATCATCTACGCGGGACTCGTCTCAGCAGAGTGTACCTTAGTGGGCGTCTCCTAATTGGGATCGGCTATCCAGTCATGTTAAACTGGGCTTCGTCTCATCATCAGAACTAAACCTAGAGTGCCTAAAAGATTGTGGCATGCTCACGGACACGTTGGTATGGAAGCGCACACTCTAACACTCTAATGCATGCATACACACACACACACACACACACACACACACACACACACACACACACAGAGGCACAACGATAGAAGCAGAGACGAAAACAGAGGGGCAGATAGACGCAGGTCACGAAGACTGAAAGAGATTTACTGTCACAGCCTCCGACAAAAAGCTAATGACAGCAATAAGAGACACAACTACCACGACATCAAAAGACTGACGACAACAATATATTTTACAACCGTCCACCGACCCTGACCTCCACACCTCCAGAACCCCAAAACAGATTGCGGCGATAAGTACGGTGGATGGAGACGAAGGGAAAAAAAAAAAAAAAAAAAAAAAAAAAAGGGGGGGGGGGGGGGGGGTAAATGGGAGAGGGGGGGGGGTTTGGGATTTGGGTAGATGAGTGTGGCTGAGGATGTGTGAAAGATAGGGAGCTTACCTCATGGGACTGACTGACGTTGGCCTTCAGCTTCGCGTTGTGGGACCGTCTGAACGAGCCTGTCTTGGTCCATTTCTGCAGTTCCTCGCGTTCAACCCGCTCTTTCTCCCTCTGAAACACACAGACCGCCCATCCTGCGTGCTGTTACGTTGTCAATGGCTAAATGACCTTTTGTTGTTGTTGTTGTTAGTCAGACTCCAAACTCACTGGCTACCTGTAAAATGTGTATCGAATATAATAGCACTATCTTTTCTTTGTTATGAGGATCACAACGGTGCACGAGATTGTTTTCTCTTTTTTTCTGGTTTCTTCTGATTGTTAAGTTGCAAATCAACTGATGAACACAAAAATATCTCTTCTAGGCTAGAAACCCACGACTTTGTGCTTTGCAGACTGTCTTTGAGTTAAAAATACGAATCAAATACAAACAGATATCTTCCTTGTTGTAAGGTTTTTACTGAAGCAGGAACTACTCATTTTACAACAGAAACTTTGTTTAGTTAATGTGTCAAAAAAGTATTTTAAAAAAAGTGTGTGTGTGTGTGTGTGGGGGGGGGGGGGGGGGGGGGGGGGGGGGGGGGGGGGGGGGGGGGGAGATCTGGTGGCCAAGCGGAAACGGTGTCTGACTCTTGTTCCAAGGTATGATCGATTCTCGCTATCAATCACAGGCTGAAAGACATTTTATCTGGAGTTAGGTTATGTGCAGACCCAGAGGTTATGTGCAGACCCCAGTCCCCTCCTCCTACTAGTCCTGAACGTAAACGTACGTAAAAAAAATAATAATGAGAGACAGACAGACAGACAAACAGGCAGGCAGACAGACAGACAGAGATATTGACAATGATTCTTTATTCTATAACGGTAAAAAAGTATTGGCTTAGCCATTTTCATACTTGACGTTACTCTATATTCTATAGACTATATATACGAGAGAGAGAGAGAGAGAGAGAGAGAGAGAGAGAGAGAGAGAGAGAGAGAGAGAGAGAGAGAGAGAGAGAGAGAGAGATCGATCGCACGCACGTTGATTCCAATTCTACGTTTATAGAAAGAGAAGGCCATCATGAACCTTGGAATGTACGGCACGAAAATACAACGCACACATACAGCCTAGAGCCCTGTTTAGACATCATTCCTTAAAACGGAATGTGGCTTCTTTTGTGGTGGGATTAAAAACGGTCGCATGCCCCCAAAATGTCACCTAGGGTGAAGTTCGCACTCCAGCCGAGGGCCGAAAGGAGAACCTGCGATCTCTTCTTTGTTGCAAGGTCTTTACTGACGCCGGGACTTATCATTTTGCAATAGGCTACGTATTAAAATGCAAATCGAATGCAAAAAAAAAAAAAAAAAAAAAAAAAAAAGTCTCTTCTTAGTCGCATGGCCTTTACGGAGTCAGGAACTATTTATTTTGCAAAAGTCTTTATGTATAAGCGTCTTCTTGTCAATGAAGGTCCCCCACCCCCCCCCCACTCAACCCCCACTCCCGTTTTAAATTAGTTGGTTGCTAGCAAGCTTTTTTTTTTTCTTGTTTTGTTTTGTAGCCCATCTTTCCGTTGCTTGGTTGTTTTTGTTGTTTTGTTTCCATTTCATATCTGTGAGAGGAGAGACTGACGCATCATCACCTTCAGCTGTTTCGCAAGCTTCGTCTCCGACGACCGGAGTGAGCATGAAAGTCATGTCTTAGACTCTTCACGCATAACATCTGAGCGGAAAAAAAAAAAACTTCTCTCTTCCTTTGAGCATCCATCCACGTCTAGAAATTACCGCTGTGGCAGTGTGACTTCGTATGCATCATCCGTGTGAATGCATGCGAGTGTGAATGCATGTACATGAAAGTATTTAGTTCTCTCTCTTTAGTATCTCTCTCTCTCTCTCTCTCTCTCTCTCTCCCCCCCCCCCCCCCCCCCCCCCCCCCCCCCTGTGTGTGTGTGTGTGTGTGTGTGTGTGTGTGTGTATGTGAGAGAGAGAGAGAGAGAGAGAGAGAGAGAGCAAGTGCGCTCACACACACACACACACACACACACACACACACACGCACGCACGCATGCAAGCACGCGCGCGCGCGCGCGCGCACTCATCAAAATCAGTTTACAATGAATTAGGTTTGAACATTTTGTATACATTTAGTTACAGTTCCTGCAAACTTTTTTTTTTTTCTTTAATTTTACTCCACCTCGATGTCTAGTATTATTCTGACTGTATGTTTTGATTGCAGCTGTCTTTGCACTTGTGTGCATGTGTTTAGATTATGCATAAAAATATGTGTCAATTTTATTTTCAACATGAATATGTGAAAGTATGAAAGTGCACATGCATGTTTCCGGTGTGTGTGTGTGTGTGTGTGTGTGTGTGTGTGTGTGTGTGTGTGTGTGTGTGTGTGTGTGTGCACGCCCATGCACATATGTGCGCTTGTTTGCATGTGTGCAAAACCTATGCATTCATGCACATGCGTACATAAAAGACAAGTACCAACCAAATATGCACTGAATACAAGCTCTATTAGCTCACAACAAGCACAACTAAGTGAATGTCACAACACAAGACGCTATTCTGCAGTGGTAGTTCAAATGTTTTGTTTATTTATTAATTTATTTATTTATTTGTGTGTGCGTACGCGCGTGCGCGCTCACAGAATGATATACGCATGTGCACACATGCGTGCTCGCTCGTCTGCATCTACACTTTAAAAAATGCGCGCTTGCATGCACAGGTGCGCGCGCACGCACATGCACACGCACACATACATTCACTTTCTCTCTCTCTCTCTCTCTTGCACATACACGCACACACAAACAGACACGCATATACACATAGGCACAGGAAAAAGCTGTACCTTGTACCGATGATACAGTCGCCAGACATTAGAGCGACTTGTAGAGAGGTTCAACATGCCGCCTGTATTGGCTCCACCATGGTAGGACAACACCATTCACGTGTGAACGTCACTTCCTCAACAACACGACGCCATCCACGACCCGCTTTCACTGCACTACATCCTTTTTACCCAGACACTCCGCTGTATGTCAACATTAACGGCTTAACAAACAGTCTGCAGTCTACAGATACCATCCAACACTATGCAATATGCCGATGTCACTGGTTTAAACTAACACGTCTCAATCGGTTGATGCCATCGGTTTAAACCAACACGAAATCAGTGGGTATCGTGGCTTTAAATCCAACACTTGCCAGTCGGTTGATACCATCGGATTAAACCAACATCCTGCGATCAGTTGATATCATCTGTTTAAACCAACTCTTTGCAATATGTAGACGTCACTGGTTTAAAACAACACTTCTCAATCAGTCGATATCATCACTTTAAACCAACACTGAAATCAGTGGATCTCATCGCTTAAAACCAACACTTCTCAGTCCATTGATATCATCGATATAAACCGACACTCAGAAATCAGTCAATGCCATCAGCTTAAACCAACCCTCCTATATCAGTCGACGTCGGTTTAAATCAACACTCCTCAATCAGTTGATAAAGCAAGACTCTGCAATCAGCTGATACCTTTCTACCAATACTCTGTAGTCAGTCCATATTGCCTAAACTTTGTGATTGATTATCGTCATTTAAACATGAACTGGTTGATATTATCATTTACACCAACACTCTTGATCATTCAGTATCACTCTTTATCCTATCACTTCGTATTATCTGGGAGTTATCGTTTACATCTGCATTCTGAAATCAGTGGATGTCATACCTAGAACTTTAACCAGTGAATATCACCGTTTTTACCAGCATTCCATCATCAGTGAATATCACGGTTTACACCAACACTCCACGATCCCGGATATCCACGTTTAAGCCACCACTTTGTAATCAGTCAGAACTGTCATTTTGATTTATATCTGTATGCTCCAATCAATAGATACACCAACACTCTGTAACATCACCCTTTATATCAACATTCCATTTGAATCAATGCATAACATCATTTATACCCAAAACTCCACATTAGTGGATGACATTACCTATACCAACACTCTGTAATCGGTGAACATCATTTACACCAACGCTCTATAATCAGTGAATTCCATCATCAGCACTCCGTAATCAGTAGATATCATCGTTTATAACAAACACTCGGTAATCAGCAGATATCATCAGTTCTACCCACACTCCAAAATCGAACGATATCATCATTTATATCCATTCTCTGAAATCACCAGACGTCATCATTTATACCAATACTCTGTGATCGTTTTCTATCATCGATCTTCTCTGCCCCCGAGTCTTGAAAGGCTTTGTGGCGCTGACACTAGGAGTTTCTTTCTCCAGGCCTCGTCATAACACGTCGGCGGCGGCCATGAAACCCACCACTCGCCACCCCAGGCCTCCCAGGCCCCATTACGGCTTGGGTAGAGTGGACTGGTGGAATAATAATAATAACAACCCTTATCATCTCGCTCGGTCACGCTCAGACAAAAGTAGATAATCGATCCGACAGAGTGACTGCCAGCTCTTTTCTCCGCACCACATACAAACGCAAACGCGCGCGCGCGCGCGCCTTT
This sequence comes from Conus betulinus, assembly GCA_016801955.1. Classification (NCBI taxonomy): domain Eukaryota; kingdom Metazoa; phylum Mollusca; class Gastropoda; order Neogastropoda; family Conidae; genus Conus; species Conus betulinus. The sequence goes on along the minus strand of JADBJO010000097.1, from coordinate 692,978 downwards.
TCTTAAAGCACCAACTTTAGAATATGCTCGAGGGGGGAAGAAAACAACAAAGAAAAAAAAAAAAAAAAGAAAAAGAAGGAGCGTATTTTCAATACACTATCGACGGTTCTCTCAACTCCCGGTTCAGTTGAAGTACGGGTGACGGTGGGAAAGCGAACGGTGAGGGAAGGTGGAGAGGAAGAGGGAAGGTAGGTAAGAAGGAAAATGGAGTGGCTTGGGAGTGAGGGGTGGGGAAAAAGCGGGGCGGAGACGAGGTGTGTGTGTGTGTGGGGGGGGGGGGGGGGGGTACAGAAAGAAAGCACTAAGAAAATCAATCATGCACACGGCGTACCGATAATGTAACGGCAACCCGCCCGATGAAAGCTACCGTTATTAATAGACAACCCGCCCCCAAGAACCCGCACATACACACACCCTCCCATACAACCTCTCTCTCTCTCTCTCTCTCTCTCTCTCTCGTCAGATCGGCAGTGGCTGCAGTGTAATCTAAGCGGGACATGGTAAAGGCATTGAGAGGGGGAGAGATCAGCCTGTCTGAAGCGTCACAAAGGGCGGGCTTTTCCCTCTATTCACGAACGGAGTCCCCGCTGATCAAGCCTTTTCCCTCCGCCGTTTATACGGAAGGCAGCCCCCTGACAAAACCACTTTCAGGCAGTCAGGCATACCTGCTGCGCGTGGAACGGGGGTGGAGGGGAGGGGGAGATATGGCATGAGTAGCTCAACGTGGGATGCAAACGATGAAGAATTTTTTTTTTTTTTAATACATACTTTAAACTTCCTGGAATATAAAATCAAAATCCCAAAATGTCTGATCGACCAAGGAGGCTTAAAGAAGCTAAAACCAATGTTAAAACGAAGCTATGTGGTCATGTTTTCCAAGACGTCATCTGTTTTAATTCTTAAAGAAGAAAGAAAAAAACTATATCAGCTTCCAAGTGTAAACTACAAACCAGGGTGCGTATCAGTCCGTTCTGTCTAATACGGAAACGACAGCTGACAATAAACAATGATCGGGACCGCTGAATCCATGCACCTGAAAATAGACAATTCGGACGGATTCTGTGCTCTTCAAACAATGAGCATCGCATGACAAATGGCCGTTTACGCCGCCACTCTTTTCTGCTGGTATTTTGCGAGCCACTCCGAGCCATTCCAGGCCGCATAGTTGGCGACCCTGCTTGGAAGTGAACCATTCTGGGCCACTACCAAACCGCATTCCATTCTTGCGTGGCAGCTCGACTCTGCCGTATGCCAGAAAACACCGTAAAGGCAAAATAGCGATCTTGTTGTGCCCTTCGAGCCGAGCGACTCCAAACGGAAATGAACCCTGTGCCAGGCTTCAATTCAACACACACGCTGGCAGATAAGAGTATACCCCCGTGACTCCCAGTACCTAACCACCCTGCGCAAAATAGTGGAGAGATGTATTTTAGAGACAGACGGAACAAGCCCTGGAGGACTACAGTGGACAGAGATGTCCCAGAGACAGACTGGAGGTCTACAGTGGACAGAGATGTCCCAGAGAGACAGATTGAACAAGTCCTGGAGGACTACAGTGACAGAGATGTCCCGGAGACAGACTGGAGGACTACAGTGGACAGAGATGTTCCAGAGACAGACTGGAGACTACAGTGGACACAGATGTCCCAGAGACAGACTGGAGGACTACAGTGGACAGAGATGTCCCAGAGACAGACTGAACAAGTCCTGGAGGACTACAGTGGGCAGAGATGTCCCGGACAGACTGGAGGACTACAGTGGACACAGATGTCCCAGAGACAGACTGGAGGACTACAGTGGACACAGATGTCCCAGAGACAGACTGAAGGACTACAGTGGACAGAGATGTCCCAGAGACAGACTGGAGGACTACAGTGGACAGCGATCTCCCAGAGACAGACTGAAGGACTACAGTGGACAGAGATGTCCCAGAGAAAGACTGGAGAACTACAGTGGACAGAGATGTTCCAGGAGATAGACTGGAGGACTACAGTGGACAGACATGTCCCAGAGACAGACTGGAGTACCACAGTGGACAGAGGTCCCAGAGACAGACTGGAGGACTACAGTAGACAGAGATGTCCTGGAGACAGACTGCAGGACTACAGTGGACAGAGATGTCCCAGAGACAGACTGGAGGACTACAGTGGACAGAGATGTCCCGGAGACAGACTGGAGGACTACAGTGGACACAGATGTCCCTGAGACAGACAGGAGGACTATAGTGGACAGAGATGTCCCAGAGACAGACTGGAGAACTACAGTGGACAGAGATGTCCCAGAGACAGACTGAACAAGTCCTAGAGGACTACAGTGGACAGAGATGTCCCGGAGACAGACTGGGGGACTACAGTGGACAGAGATGTCCCAGAGACAGACTGGAGGACTACAGTGGACACAGATGTCCCAGAGACAGACTGGGAGGACTACAGTGGACACAGATGTCCCGGAGACAGATTGGAGGACTACAGCGGACAGAGATGTCCCAGAGACAGACTGGAGGACTACAGTGGACAGAGATGTCCCGGAGAAAGACTGGAGGACTACAGAGGACAGAAATGTCCCAGAGACAGACTAAGCAAGTCCTGGAGGACTACAGTGGACAGAGGTGTCCCAGAGACAGACTGAACTAGTCCTGGAGGACTACAGTGGACAGAGATGTCCCAAAGACAGACTGGAGCACTACAGTGGACACAGATGTCCAAGAGACAGACTGGAGGACTACAGTGGACAGGGATGATCCAGACACAGACTGGAGGACTACAATGGACAGAGATGTCCCAGAGACAGACTGAACAAGTCCTGGAGGACTACAGTGGACAGAGATATCCCAGAGACAGCCTGGGGGACTACAGTGGACACAGATGTCCCGGAGACAGACTGGAGGACTACAGTGGACACAGATGTCCCTGAGACAGACTGGAGGACTACAGTGGGCAGAGATGTCCGGAGACAGACTGGAGAACTACAGTGGACAGAGATATCCCGGAGACAGACTGGAGGACTACAGTGGACAGAGATGTCCCAGAGACAGACTGGAGGACTACAGTGGACAGAGATGTCCCGGAGACAGACTGGAGGACTGCAGAGGACAGAAATGTCCAAGAGACAGACTGAACAAGTCCTGGAGGACTACAGTGGACAGAGGTGTCCCAGAGACAGACTGGAAGACTACAGTGGACAGAGATGTCCGAGACACAGCCTGGAGGACTACAGTGGACAGAGCTCGCGCTAGATGTCCGAGACACAACCTAGAGAATTACAGTGGACAGAGAAGTCCCAGAGACAGACTGGATGACTACTACTCCTAAACTACTAAATGTCCTAGAGACAGACTGAACTAGTCCTGGAGGACTACAATGGACAGAGATATCTCAAACTGAACGAGTCCTAGAGGTCAACAATGGAGAGATGTCCGACAGACATACTGAACGAGTCCTAATGGACTTCAGTGGATAGAGATATCCCAGAGACAGACTGTGGGCACAAGATGTCCCAGAGACAGACTGCAAGTCCTGAGAGGCTGCAGTGAACAGAGATTCCCAGAGATAGACTGAAGGGTCAACTACTTAAGCAACAGATATCCCAAAGACT
>JADBJO010000097.1:659384-684384 GCA_016801955.1 Conus betulinus | reverse complement strand
CTTCTTTTCCTTATGTTTTTTTTTTTCTTCTTCAAATGGTTGTTTATTGTGCTTCTGTGTGGCAGGGGATGATTATTTAGCCTACAGGGAGGAGCACCCATGATCTAAAAAGCACACTTAACGTCATGTACTATCTGACGTCATAATGGTGTGTGTGTGAGAGTGTGTGTGTGTGTGTGTGTAGTGGGATGAGTGGATAGGTGCACTCTATGGCAAGGAAGATGACAGCTGCATGATGAACAATTCAAACAAAAGCTGGGGAGGCGAGGGATGGGAAGATGAGCCAGTTTTAAAACATGAAAAGAAAAGAAAAAACACATAATGCATAATAAAGCATATTCTGTCTCCTGTCTGTATCCTGTCCGTCTTTGCAGTCTGTACGTAGTCTTTGTTGTTGGTTGTACATTCTACAGTTTTCCCCTGATCGTATCCAACTTTGACATGGTGGCTCTAGTCTCTACAGCATACTGGCAAATCAAAAGTGAATTACTTTTGAGTGCTAGAAAGTCGCATTAGTTGCATTTGAATGTGCCATGAGATACTGCTGTGTGATATCAGGATTCTGAAAGAGTCAAACATGCATTGCTGTAGGCGTTCATATAAAGACTTTCTGTCAGCTCTGACAGATCTAATGGTCCCCGGTTTCTGTTTGATCCCTGGTTCAGACGGTTCCTGCCCCTGCCACCCCACTTCCCATTTTTGTTTTGTTTTAAAGGAATTCAAAGCAGGACCAGGGAAACGGGGATGGGAGGGAGAGAAGAAGGGAACTGGGGGTGACGGCGGGGGAAGGCGGAGATGAGAGGGGAAGGGATGGAGAGACAGGTGTGGGGGAAGGAGGTGGAGGAACAGGGGAGGAAGAGAACAGTGGATGAGGTGGGAAGAAGGCGGGAAAACGGCTAGTACCATAAACAATGGAAATAGTATGTGCCTTTATTGCAAATCAAATATTTAATGTCTGATTTCTTTTTATGCTTGTGATTCTGTGACTTTGCACGAGCAGCATACTTGACTATGGATCATACTTCTGCCTCATGCTAAGATTTTATGTCCTTGAGAACTGGCAGGATTCAAAGTGTTTCACCCAAGCAATGGACAGGAACTAAAAAAAAAAAAAAGAAGCTGTACATGATGTGCAAATTCATCACATTTATCCAGATCAATTTCAATTAAAACAGAGATCTACTGTTTTCATTTTCCATTTTACAAAAATTGCATTCAATTTCAAACATGAAGATCTGGGGCTAGCCTAATTTAAAGGAAAAAAAAAAAAAAAGGTCGAATAACTGTCTGTCGAATGATCATGTTATCAGCTGATGAAGGTTGTTTGATGGGTAAATGCATGGTCAGTTTAACAATGAGCAAGAGGCTTGACTTCATTATAATGTGAAGCAACAGTCACAGCTCATTAATTTTCTTTAACACAAATAATGAAAAATGAGTGTGCTGTTCAGGACTCCAGTTGATGTGCATGTTGTGTGCGTCATGACACACAAAACACTTTCAAAAATATGCTTTAGGCCTGAAAGTCAATCCTTCAAAACTGGAAAAGTGGCATTCATTTGAGTCTGCTCTTCAAAGTTCTGCAGTGCAAATAAACAAGGTAGGTCAGAGTTTGCTGCTCAAGCACACAGAACATTTAAAGGGTTATCAAAGTGAAGAAGCCTCTCATGCAAAGCAAGCAGAAAAATGGACATGTGGGAGTCAAAAGATGCTCCAGACTTATTCTAAGTTAAAAGGCAAAACAGCAATGTTAAACCAGCGTCAGGCTATGACCTAGATGAAACAATTCAGATGCTCATGACAATTCTTTAAAAATCTATTTTGGGGGTTAAGTGACTGCTTAAAAGTAATGACCAGTGGAATATCACATTTTTGACTGTAGGTTGTAGAGTAAATATTTATTCTGATGCAGAAATAAAAACACCTGATCGCATCTCTTCTTGAAAGGAAACCACTTTGTCAATGTGCTTTCATCTCACTGGTTTGTCCCATCACAGAAAATCTGTTCTTTCTTAAGTGATTTGACATAGTCGGTATACACTGCACACAATCAAATTATGATATTATAAAGAACCTTACATATTGATCTAGATGCTTACAAAGACACACATACATTCTCTCTCTCTCTCTACTCTCTCTCTCTCTCACACACACACACACACACACACACACACACACACACACACACACACACACACACACACACACACACACACACGTATCCACACACAAAGTGTTTTTTGATTCATAATAGTACAATTGGACACAGGAACAAACATAAAAAAACAAACATAAGGAAGATTCTGAAACTGCTGTTTGAAAAGAGAAGTTCCAAGGATGGATTTGAAAGATGCAACAGGAGTGGAATGTCTAATGTATGGAAGGGAATTCCAGACCCGGGACCCACAGGCAGATAAAGAATGACAGCCATCACATAAATGTTTGAAACATTCCTTTGAACATCTGGCAGTTGCCTTGACACATTTCATTCTTGACATGGAATAGTTTTCATTCATAACTACAGTTGTCCGACCACTCATGTTATAGAGACTAGGAGGTATCACAACCAGGCAGGTAACTGTGAATCGATAGTTTTGTGGTAATATGACAAGTCAGTCGTCAGAGTAGCAATAAAATGACTATTTCATGAAGTTTCCTTCTTGAACTTCAATCTTATCATATACAGTAGTCAAGAAAAGTTACAACCAAGTTTGTTTATCGAAACAGACCCAGTGGGACAGTCTTACTAATAATAAAATTCATAAATAGTCTAATGGCTGTGGCATCTACCAGTGACATCTGTTAGTTGAGTGACTGGGCATTGAATCTTATGAACAAATGACCATTTTATATAAGTCATTTTATTTCATGTTAAGTTGATGTGTGTACTGAAACTAGTGACAGTCAGCTCATTAATATTTTTTGCAATAATAACATAAAAAAAAAAAAAAATGCACAGGGAAAACTCTCATTGTTAATTTTTTTTTTCTTAATCTCAAATTTGTAGAAATTACCTTGCATTCTATTAATGCAGAAAAATTTTCTTCTTTTTAAGTAAACACTCAGTCAACATGTTCAATCATTCTTGATCCTGATTCCAAAGTTTGAATCTATCTGTTAACCAGTCTCTCACTTAACAATTTGCGTCTTCAAAGTCACGCTCAAACAGACACACTCACAAACTAAGAATCTCCAGCACATTATCCAATCATCTCTAGTTTTAATTGAGAAGAAAATAAACACCTCAAATTTTCACCAGTTTGAGTCATCAGAAAGCACTAAGAAAAGATTTGACACCACTCATTCACTCCAAACTTACACAATGAGCAACTTGCTAATGAGCAAGTGCACATTTGTGGATAATAAAAGAGAGACTAGAAAAGTCCTCTAAATATGCATGACAAGCTTTCAGGCTCTTTCAGAGACTTTCGCCAGCCAACTGACGTTTACAATCAGATGCAGGTCTTGTAGTGCCCAATGTAAGTGTGGTGTGGTAAACAGCAGGCATGTGATAATCCACTCTTTTTTTCTTTTTGTCTGTGCATCTTTCAAAGCAATACTGACTTAATGACAAAAATCTATTTTTACAGATGGAAACCCAAACGGCTTTACACATGTAAGGAAAAGGGGGAGGGGGGTGGGGGGGGGGGGGGGGGGGGGGGGGGGGGGGGCAGTCAACTTTTACTAACCAGGAGCTGAAGGAAAATCAGTTGTAGAATTTTATATTATCTGTGGATGGTAGAAATAGGACACAATGCTCATTCTCTTAAATAAAGGGACGTAATTCTGTCATTTTGAGCTTCAAATGCCAAAGACACATTCTGCATGCATACACTTCCAACAGTAATGAAAATGGTAACTGTAGATGAGGACAGAGCTAGCCAAATCTTAACATTTGACTTGTGAATCGATTTTGAAAAAAACATTCATCAGCGCTTTTTCCTCTATTACATGGACAGGGCATTAATACTGTTGTCTGACTCAAACTGCTAAGATGAACTGTGGAAGCTGGGAAAATCTACTCGAGCCACATCATAATGAAATATGCCAAAATACTTTAAGGTGTATAAATTTCTGACTAAACCAACAGTTTGCTGCCAGAATTTTTTAGTTGACTGCAAAATGTTTTATGTGTGCAAGGAAATTGGTTGGCTACCTGAATCATGTCATCCTTTTTCTCACAATTTCGGTTTGTCTGAAAGTAAATTTAGTGATTCTTTTGTTTTCTTAACTGGATTCATTTGGGTAACAACTGATAGTAAACAAACTAAAAACAAATGAACAAAAAAATGGTTAAGCAAGAAAGTCTGTTAAGTTTTGAAGGAATCAACTTGAGTTTGTCTCTAAACAGTTATTAATTTCATTTTGTATGTATATATATACATATATATTTAAACGCTATGTTTTCACCCAAAAATTGTCTGAGAAGTCAGCTGGACAACTATATGGATTTAGTCAAAATCATAAGTTTCAGCAAACATTTTCAACTTTTTTTTCACTTTTCACTTACAGTCCATGTTATTTGTATGGAAGTGGGAGGGAATGGCAAAAATCAGCTCTTTGTAACCAGCTCTCTGTACAGGTGTGAGTTTGTACCCAGAAGTTGTGACGTTGCCAAGACTTGGGGCTTTCTTTGGCTGTGGAGAAAAAAATACCCAGTACACCAAGATTTCAAGACAACAAAACTCCAGCACATGGCTTCAACAGTGATGATCAACAGTCTGTTATGAATGAAAATCTTATGCATATTGAACATTCAAAGGATTAATTTAATTAATTCTATATCTCTTCTAAGTCAAAGTAGTTTACATAAAGCATACAGTTTATAATCTGACAGGCATATAGTACACCTTTAACAGATTTAAAGAGACAAAAAGCCTACAGAAAAGAGACAGTGGTTTCCTCTCTAGAACACAACAATCTTGAACTGTATGTTATTTTTTTTATTATAACACACCACTACACATACAGCATCATGGGAACTGTTTCAGACCTTGAAATAGAAGGGACACAACTCAGCTGACTGACTTCAGTAGTCACCAATGGGAAAGAGTCAAGCAAGGCAACTATGAACTAAACTGCCAACGAATGGAACAAAGAACAATACAGAGATGACATGCTTCGACTTTATGGTCTTCAAACACTGACCTGCTTGCCAAGTGCAAATCCCTCGGAGAAGCGGCGAGGATTTTCCTCTCCAAAATCCAGGACCCTGTCCCTGTTGAACTGAGAAATGATGGTGCGTACAAATGGGTCATCTTCACTTTCAGTGTCGTCTTCATCTTCATCGGGGTCCTGGTGTGGAAAGTATGCAATGGGCGGCGCTGAAGGGGAGCGAATCACATTGCTGGGCTGCTGGAAGGCCCGAGGACTCAGCTTGGCAAAACCCATGTCAAAAGCCTCACTCTGAAAAAAAAAATTAAATAAATAAACAAACAGGTCATGGAACGAACAGAACCATTCGTCTGTAATTAAGTGCTGATCGTGTGTCAGCGTCAGCAAGGGGTTATTTGGTTAACAAGTATTGTTCAAATTATGACTCATATCATGCATTCATACAAACAATTCATATTCACTGAACTGCAGTGTATTAACTTCAGGCCAAAGCATACAACACAGTATGCATGTGTGTATGTGTGTGTGTGTGTGTGTGTGTGTGTGGTGTGTGTGTGTGTGTGTGTGTGTGTGTGTGTGTGTCTGTGTCTGTGTGTGTGTGTGTGTCTGTCTGTCTGTCTGTCTGTGTGTGTGTGAGCACGTATACATGTGTGAAATCTGCTCTCTGTGAGTGTGCGTGTGTGTGTGTGTGTGTGTGTCTGTGTGTGTGTCGGTGTGTGTGTTTGTCTGTGTGTGTGTGCATGTATGCATGAAGTCTGAAAGCAGAGTGCTAAGGAGAGTATGACTGAAGTGTAATGATTTCTGAAACAATATTTCAGAAAACTTGTCATGTTTCTCCTGATTACTTTCTGTTTTACAGGTGTGAATTCTGGAAACAGGTTTTGTCTGCCTTTAACATGTATCAGTCAAGTACTAACACCACAGATACCATTGCGAAAATTCAGTTGCCTCCTTGCATGCTGGATTTTTTGCATGTTACTTTTTTTTTTTATATCAAGTCAGTAGCCTTTCTTTTCTTTTCCTTTTTTCTTGGTTGGTGGGGGGGGGGTGGAGGTTAACAGGATGGGATGAATGTTAATAATTGAAAAAAAAAAAATTGCATTTTTAAAAAATAATTTTTGTGCATTTTATGAACCAATCTGTTCAGTGTTCAGTTACATGTATACATGTTCTAATTTATTTGGGACAAGGACAGATCCAAATTTTGATCTGTTCTTTTCTGTCATTTATGATGCACACAAGCTGTCAATGAGAACCAAGACATTCTTTGTGCTTCTGTTTGTGTGTCTGTATACATGATTATGATTATGTGAACTGTGTGCTAAGCTCATGACGAGTAATCTGCATCAATTTTTTTTCTTCGCCCTTTCAATTGTTTACCACACTTCATGTATAAATTCCTCACCATCTCACTGACCTGCTTATGACGCCCACGGGCACGTAATGGAGCAGACACTGGACGTGGAACTTGGAAAGCAGAGCGTGCAGCTGCAGAATGGCCCGCCTGGACTTTGCTGGAGACTTGGGATTCACTGTCGCTGCTGATTGCCTGCTCCTGCTGCAGCTGCTGCTGCCTGGCCTGAAGCAGGCGCTGCATACTCTGACGCAGGCTTTCTGCACTGGGGTTGCGTTCCAACCCATCCGTGGAGGTGGCCCGCGGGAGGCAGCGTGTGGCGGGATCAGGCATGGCTCTGGGGGTCAGCTTGTCCACACGGCCTTGACCTGCCCAGCACTCCTCACTGCTGGAGGAGTTGTTGAGACCTCGTCGCACTTCAAAGGCAGACATGGGTCGATGCAGACCTCTTGGAGTGTTGATTGAATAGACCCCTGGAGACAGGTGCTGGAGGGAGCCTAGACTGCGGCTGGCACTTACACTGCTTGGATTTATATTCCTGGAAGGTGCATAATCATTCAACAAAGCCTGACCACTGGTTATAGGCACCTCCTCTTGCATATCCACAACACAAACCTGTTCATTATGCGGTTCTTCACGACCAAAACCAAGACCACTGTCACTGTTGCTGCTGTTACTGCTGCTACGCTGTGCAGGCCTGGAGGGGTCAGTGAAGGCGTGGGACTGTATGATGTCACTGTCCAGCTTGCTGCGTGGTCTGTCACGGTACAGGTTTGCAATACAAAGGATAAGGTGAGTGGGGGAATGAGGGAACTCATTGCAGTGCTGATTGTCTGGACTGGGAGTGCAGACCAAGTTAAAAGCTTTAGCTTTGTGGATGTGAAGCATGTGAGAGCTCATGTCAGGGTCGACCATGAACACATGGCAGGAACTGCTTGGAGAACCATCGGTGTGACCACTGAATTCACTGACATCATCTGAAACACTGTTAAGAGTCACAATACCAAAGAAACGTTTGTCATCAGGACAGATGCCACTAAAGGCCAGTTTATCCACAGTGTAGTGTGCCACCATGCCTCCGATTCCATTTGACAGTCGCACACCTGACGCATCCACTTCCATCAATACCAAAGTGTGAATCTTTTGCTCCACACGCAGTCGCCTTACTGCATTCCTTAACTGCTGCAGTCGCTGGTTAGGGCGGTTCACATTGCCCGGCAGCTCAATGGAACCAATGTACCCCACAACAGCTCTGACTTCATGTCCCATTGCTGCCCCAAAACCTTCTTCCTCTTCTCTTTCTGTCACTTCTGGTATTGTTTCAACTTCTGATGTGGCTTCAGCTCCATCCTTTGATGCATTATCCTGAATGCCTGATGATGCAGCCAGTGGATTCACAGACTCTTGACTACGTGATGGAGGTCTCTTAGAAACTGCTGAGGAGATTTTGGCAGTGGAAATAACAGGTCCGTTCTGTACAGTAGCCATGGTAAAAGCCAAACTATCACCCGATATATCTGTTGTACTACTGTCTGTAACAATTTTACTGTGACTGCTAGAAGGCCGCCCAATCCTTTCATAAACTGGTCGTTTCCACCCATACGCAGTGTCCATGTAGTCATGGCGACTTCTCTCTTCACTGAGAGAAGATCCTGGGGAAGTGACACTGGTGGACAAATCAGAATCGGCCCCAACAGGAACATGGTTTTTGTATGGTCGGCTGTGGCTTCCCCTAACATCCACAGGCCTCTGAGGCAAGGGACGAGATGCATGCTGCTTCCTCTGCCTCCAGGATCCCCTTGAGGCTGGCGAAATCGTACCCTATTGGGATATCTGGACTTGCTTCGAGGCAGATAATCGTCTTCAGATGAATCTGAGCTGTTGTAATTTTCAGCCACCTGAAGGTCCAAGGTTCCTGTCGACTGCCCAACCATGCGGACAACATCATCATGAGGGGCATGAGAAACGTTCACTCCATTTACAAAGTACAGGTAGTCACCTGCTTTGAGTCCCACCATTTCTGCGGGACTGCCTGGCACGATGCAGCTCAGAACACAGGGATGCTGACCAGAAATGGTAAAGCCGTATCCATGACGCCCTCTGGAAACTTGCACGTTTTTTTATGCCATGTCCCATTGGTCTTCTGCGACGACCCGTGATGTATGATGTCCATACATGATTGATTCTGTCACAAAGAAAATGGAAGTAATCATAAAAAAAAATTGTACAGATCAGCATAAAAACTAAAAGGGGTTCAGAATATGACAGGAAAAGAAAGTTTGTCAGAATACCTCCTTCTTTTCCAAACAAATAATAAAGATAGACATATTTCATTAGATAGATCTAAGATACACACATAGACAGACAGATATGAAACATAGTTTCATAGATACTTTAGAAAAGCAAACTTTTTATGGAAAAAGGAATGTATTTTCCTCATTAGTCGGATGGGACAAATTATAGAACTGAAACTAGCAACGGTTTGCAAATTTCAAATTTCATCACATTACTCCCCATTGTAATCTAATATAATAAAAAACACAAAAATGCCCTAAAAAATTACTTATTTTGAAGCAGGGCCAACAGCTACAAATCATACAAAGTAATCAATCAATCAGTCTCACAAATTAAAACAATATCAGCATCTTTAGTTCTCACCAGGTATTTCAATGTGTGTGATGTTGAGCCTGTATTGATCCTGTTGAGTTTTTTTTTTTTTTTTTTTTTTTTTTTTTTTTCACTTTCCATGCCTTAAACTGTATGCATGAATAGTGTGATATAAAGACAAACAGACAGACTGACAGTCTGTGTGTGTGTGTGTGTGTGTGTGTGTGTGTGTGTGTGTGTGTGTGTGTGTGTGTGTTTGTGTTTGTGTGTGTTCCATGCCTTAAACTGTATATGCATGAACAGTGTGAGAGAAGAGACAGACAGACAGACAGACAGAGTGACAGTCACTCTGTGTGTGTGTGTGTGTGTGTGTGTGTGTGTGTGTGTGTGTGTGTGTGTGTGTGTTTGATGAGGGAGATCACTCATTCACTTTCCTGATTTATAAATAGTATTCTCATGCAATGCTATGACAATTTATGCAGTGCATAATAAATAAAAAAAAATCAACTATCAATCCATTTGAAATGGATACAAGGTACAATCTCTTGAGCTATTCCATTAACTTAAATTATATACCGTCTGTTGGGGTAGTCATGAGTTGGGAGTGATGTCCATCACCAGGGCAAAGTTTACAGATAGGGATGAAACGTGATTAGGTGACACATACTACATATATTGGACTATATTGGCAATTCATTATAAAATGTTGTGATAGATATTTAGAAAGAAATGGATAGTAAACACATTGTGTAGTTAAAAGAGAAATAGTGTATATAATAAAAGAATTTACCAGGACCATTGCTTCAAGTTCAACTGATATTATATTTTTATCTCAGTGCTGATTGCATAAACATATATATTCACATTACTCCATAATGCATCCAAAGGATATAACACACACGTATACACACAAATAATAATAATGATAACAGGAGGACAACAGGTATAAGTTTTGTTTTGTTTTTTTTAAGTTTCCATATTTCCTTATAAAACTGTAAAAAGAATTCCTTTTTCTTAGCAATCATGCCCCAGAATTTAGACTCTACAACAAGAATGTTCATAACTCTTGTGATGGTCTAATTTACTGTTAAGATTTTTCTGCTAAGAAATTTATTTCAAAAATAAAAATAGAGAAAGAAAGAAAAGAAAAAAGAAAGAAAGAAAAAAAGGAAGATGTAGTCATTGCACAATCCTGTGAGATTATAAATACTGGTTTGTGTACATTACTGGTGGTTGTATAATCTGAAAAAGCAAAGGTCAGAATGTAAATATTGTGAGAGACTTCTTTTTTCTGTTTTAAAACAATGTCATGATACTTCGGTTTGCATCTACGTTGCATTATAATGCATAACTTCATTTCTCATTCAAAATACTCTGAATCTCATTTTCATCCTCATTTCTTCTCAAATGCACGTGTATGCATGTGCTGATCATCATGATACTGCAGGTGATACCTCGGCAGGTGAGGTGCCGAGCCCCACCCAAAACATGATCTATAGAAAAGAAAATCAGTCTTGAAGAAACGTTACCACTGATCACAGTAGTGTACTAAAAGGAAACCAGACAAGTAACCGCTTCGATCGACAAGAGGCTCAGGGGCTCAGAAGAGGTGTAACCATGTGTGAGGAAGCCAAGTTTGGTCCACTTTCAGATCAAATAGAAGTGGTCGAATGGAGTAGCCGAACAGGTATGTAAACATCACGGAAGTCCACTCAATGGTCCATTTCAAGACTGAGATCACTTACGTTATTCGGTCATTTGTTCCAGCTAATCAGAAATCAGAAAACGACGATAAGATGCAGGTGATCGGTGACCAATCACTCTCCAAGATCGCATTCTTTGTCCATTCGATATCGCAGGTGGTTGTTTTGCCAATTTCCGTCCACCATCATGGAAAGTTTGTGAACGGTGCAAACAGAAATCTGATTGGCCGATTTCAATCCGCGTCAGATGGGTACGAAATTCAAGTGTAGAAACAAAGTCAACTGAAAAAAAAATTAAATGTAAAGGTTGACCTTGTTTACAAATCAGTTAAATGTATATAGTTACACATGTGCTGTATGTCGATATTTATTATCTTATTTTAAATTAGCAAATTACGCAACACATTGAAAGAACAATTTCAAATTGAAAGTGATGTTGCCGCGTGTGCACACAAAGGGACAGAACACAGTTGGACGAAAAGGTACTTCTAGAAAGTTAGTTCCCTTTACCTTGAATTTAGGGCGGTCTCATGTCCTTCGCCTTAACTACTGCTCGAAAAGAGAGAGAGGGTGGACGGGTGGGCAACTCACGTATCTCACGGGCGGAGAGGCAACTTAACCATTTGTTTGAATACGACGAAAAAGCAGAAAGAGCACACAAAACAAAGTGTGAAGTAACGCACTTTAATGAACGACACAAAACAAGACAAGAAATTTTCGGCAATAGGCCTTCCTCAGCGACAAGACAATGAAAACAGTGCAGACATTAACACGCACAGTACTCCCCTTGTGAAGCCAAAGCTGCAGTTTGTTTCATTTGCATTTGTTTGAATATATTTAGTGTTTCCAAAAGTCATCGGAAATAGGCCTACATTTCAATCTTCTTCTTCTTCTTCTTCTTTTTTCGCGCGCGCGCGCGCGTGCGCGCGCGCGCTTGTGTGTATGTGTGTGCGTGTGCGTGCGTGCGCGCGCGCGTGTGTGTGTGTGTGTGTGCTGTTGGGAAACTTTTTACCGGCTGAAAGGTTCTGACCTTGACAATTTATCTCTATAACTCGCAATATGAATCCAGTTTGTACACCTGCTGGTAGGTGGCATTATCAGCAGAAGGCTGACAGGCGTACGGCAACATAGTCAACCTTCCTCGCATCGGCAGTGACGACGGGTCAAGCCTCTGCAATTGTGTCACCTCTTCAGGCTGTGGAGCAGTTTGGCGACGAGGCACTGTCATTCTACGAACTTCACTGCGGCCTGCACGACCAGCAGGGCCCTCCCCATGAGAAAGAGAGTGGTAGGAACGTGTCTCACGGGAGGAGAGTGGATATGAACCTTCGCGCAGCGGCTTGACGATTTCTGTCCTGCCTGTTTCCTGAGTCAGCCTCATGCCGCACAGGGCCGTCATCACTATGCACGAAGACGGCCGCCCGGTAGCCCTGATGACGGCCTTGGAGGGAGGGCAACAAGGATGACACTATCGTCACGTTTGACCTCGAAAGAAGGAAAACACAGACTATAGGCCTACATGAATGAACCACTTGATCCAGACTCCTGCCTGAAGGAACTGATAACCCCCGAGTGCCTCTTTCCAAACGCAGATGCAGACTTCAACCAAGCCTGCCAGCAAGCAAGCCCGCCCAGACAAGTGACTCTACGTGCTGCAGTTTGTTGTATCACATAACTTGTCTCTAAAAGCCACGCTGTGAGGACGGTAAACTCAACCATCACAATCTGAATCAGGACACCCCCTGGAAGCTGGTATAGCAGGAAGCGCTGAGGGAGAGGTGGCAGATAGGCTACATCTCGAAGGACGCTGATGTGAGAGATCAGCATTAGACGCAGTCCACCTTCCAGCCACTATGGGTAACAGGGGGCCTTGCCTTTGTCGCTGGGGACGGCTTCTGGAGATGTGAGCGGTCGATGGAGCACTGCCTGACTACAATCACCGTGGTCTGATATGTTTTTTAGGTCGGCATTGTGGGCACTCCTCTCGGGGCTGGGCTGAAAAACCTGCCCTCTCAGCTGTAGTCAGAGAGGACCTTTTAAGGGAATCGCGCAGCGATCAGCGATGTTCACGCAGCTCCCTCTTTGAGGCGGCTACGCACGGCACAGGACCATCGCCACCCGGGCATGAAGAAGGCCGCTTGGTAGCTCTGGAAACATGCCTTTTTGTGGTTGTTGGGGGAGGGGGGTAGGGAGGGAGCGGAGGGAGGCGAAGAGTACTGATGCCCACAGTCGGGGGATCCGATCAACACCACAAAGTGGACACCAGTTCACACGGAACCAGTACCAAGTGCTGGACATCAGTTCAGAACAACGAAAGAAGTGCACCTAGACACCAGTCCGGAATGAAAACGAGAACAGGACAGGACAGCCCATGTCCGGAACCAAACCCAAGACTCCAGCCAACGACCAGACATCCTGCTACCAAAATTACAGACTTCAGTCTGAGACACCATGTCCTAAAAGGCCTCTAACCGATAGGACGTTAAACTCACCTCTATGCCAGCTGATCGGCCATCGACATCGTCAACGGGCAGAAGACCAACAACACCAGCTCCGACCCACCAGCGGCGGGGCCGACAACGCAATTCTTTCCACCTCACCAACCATCTACACGAAGTACTGGGACACCATGTCCTTAACGCCTCTGGCCGATAGGGCGTTAAACTCACCTCTCTATTTCCAGTTTGAACCGAAACGCACTTCAGCTCCATACAGACTTCGTTCGGGGAACAATATGCCCTTAATTAAGATCCTAAGGTTGATCGATTTAAGTCGTTTATTTCACCTTCAAGCCGAAACAAAACTCAGTCGACGATGTTTACATAGTGAAATGTTATAGTGAGATGGTTTGCGCGTATCAGTGTGCTCTGTAAGTATATATGTGTGTGTGTGTGTGTGTGTGTGTGTGTGTGTGTGTGTGTGTGTGTGTGTGAGAGAGAGAGAGAGAGAGAGAGAGAGAGAGAGAGAGAGAAGTCTGTGTATGTATGAGAGATGTCAATATAGCATCAATTCTCTCTCTCTCTCTCTCTCTCTCTCTCTCTCTCTCTCTCTCTCTCTCTCTCTCTCTCTCTCTCTCTCTCTCTCTTCAGGCTGTGCTGATAATAACCGTTAGAGTGTCTGATGTTTCTTACATCCTCTTTCTGCGTAGGAATATCAAATAGTAAGTTGCACGTGTGTGTGTGTGTGTGTGTGTGTGTGTGTGTGTGTGTGTGTGTGTGTGTGTGTGTGTGAGTGAGACAGACAGACAGACAGACAGACAGACAGACAGACAGACAAAGACAGAGAGAGAAAGAGTTTCAGTGTGTATGTTTTCTTTTGTGCTAATATGATCTATTACTATTGTGTTATAATGAGTTCTATATTGTCTAATAGTGTTAATGTGTAAGCATCCTTAGGCCCTGAATGTAAAAGGGCCAGATCGAAAAAAAAAGCATCTTCTTGCTTATACAGAACAGCATTTATTTGCATCTCCTAAGAGATGCAATCTCCAAATAATATAATATGTGAACAAGATTTAGTATACATGCATACATACATAGACAGACAGACAGACAGATAGATAGATAGATAGATAGATAGATAGATAGATAGATAGATAGATAGATAGATAGATAGATAGATAGATAGATGGATGGATGGATGGATGGATGGATGGATGGATGGACAGATAGACCCGCGCGCACGTCTTTTTCTTCTGTTTGTCTTCATCATCTATGATTATCTCTATAGTGATTTGCAAAGGGCATCACTGACAACAGCTGCCCTCCTCACGCATACGCACACCCACAATAACATCCCCCAAGCCACACACACACAGGCGCGCGCGCCCCGCACAGAGTTTTGTCTGTATACCCGTCCCATACAATCCTTTAAATATCAAGGCTTTTTTTCTTTTTTTTTCTTTTTTTTTTGAGTAAATATACAACGGATTTTGACACCTATAAATCATCTTTAAAATCTCGGCGGAAAGATCTTACACACACACACGCGCGCGCGCGCGCGCCCGCGCGTTCCTAGGCATTTAACACACAGCAGCAAGCAAATGTCCATCCGTTGGGGAACATACAAACATTGCATGATGAGCGTGAATCAGGAGAGGGAGAAAAAGGAAAAGAAGATGGAAAAAGAAAAAAAGTGGGGAACATTTGTAGGATAGAGTACCCACGAAAAAGGAGAGAAAAAGAACGGAAAAAAAACGTTTGGAGGTTGGAGAACAAAAAAAAAAAAAAATAAATAATAAAAAAGAAAGAAAGAAAAAAATCGAAATATTTTACTGCAAATTTCGGTACGTAATAAATCATTTTTAACGACTTTGGATTCATCAGCATACCTGGACGACTAGATTATGGGAGAGGATACCCGTGTCCATCACTTTACATGCTGACCTGTACCTTTTGCAAAAAAAAAAAAAAAAAAAAAAAAAAAAACGAACACGAAAAGCGTGCCGACGGCTACGATTTTTCTATGTGATGACAATTTTTAAGAGAGTTATTTTTTATAAAATAAAGCCACATGTATCCCCCCCCCCCCCCCCCCCCCCCCCCCAGACGCGTGCGCGCGCACGCTCACGGACGTACGCACACACACACGCATAGACACACGCGCGCGCACTCACAATGACCATTAAAATCTGACGTCATGTAACTCGTTGGCGTAACCAGTTATAGGTGGGAAGGGGAAGGGGTGGGGGGTGGGGGTGGGGGAGGCTGTGTACCATTATGAAGTCATGAAAAAAAAAAAACTCATTCACGCAACCCTTTAAAACGCACCTTCTAAAAACACACCGGTGTAACGATCCATTTTAACTCCCTTCCACTTTTTAACTCCCCGGGAGTTAGAATTAGCACGTGGCAATTTTAACTCCCCGGGAGTTAAAACAAACCACGCCAGAATGACACACACACACACACACACACACACACACACACACACACACACACACACACACACACTGTTTTAGATTAACTCCCCCACCCCAAAACATTCAGTTTTATGTGCTAGTTACGATATGAGAAATAAACATTTTATACACCTCCCTCCCCCTCTCTCTCTCTGTCTGCCTGTCTGTCTGTCTGTCTGTCTCCCTCCCTCCCCTCCCCCTCCCCCCCAACTTTGTTTTAGTGTCTCGCACACTTTCACTATCCTTGCTTGTCTGTCTCCCTTTTTTTTGCTTGTCTGTCTGTTTGTCTCTCTTAATCTCTCTCCCTCTCTTTCGCTTGTCTCTCTGGCTGCCTGTCTATTTGTTTATCTCAGTGTCCCTGTCTTTAGTGTCTCCCCCACCCCCTCCCCATCTGTCTGTCTGTCTTTCTTTCTTTCTCTCTCTCTCTCTCTCTCTCTCTCTCTCTCTCTCTCTCTCTCTCTCTCTCCCTCTCTCTCTCTCTCTCCCTCTCTCTCTCTCTCTCTCTCTCTCTCTCTCTCTCTTCTCTCTCTCTTTCTCTCCCCCCCCCCCCCCCCTCTCTCTCTCTCTCTGCTGCTTCTAGTCAGCTTTGTTTACTATTATTAGTGTTTATCAAAGACAGATTGTATTATAGGCTTTTATGTTAGCCTAAAATCTTTATCCTTGTCAAATAAAGTTTTCAGGTGTTATGTGTCAAGTGTTTCTCTGCAGTGTGTGTGTGTGTGTGGGGGGGGGGGGGGGGGGGGGGGGGGGGGGGGGGGGGGGAGTCCTGACATAAGGCCAGAATGACTCCCCCCTTCTATTTCTTTAACTCCCCGGGAGTCAATCTGGATTAACATTTTTTGATCGAAAGTAACTCCCGGGAGTCAGTTTAGGCACGTGCGTATTTTAACTCTACAATGTTGATCCACACTGACTCCCGGGGAGTTCAAGAAATAGAAAGGGGAGTCATTCTGGCCTTATGCCAGGACTGCCCCCCCCCCCCCCCCCCCCCCCCCACCCACACACACACACACACACACACACACACACACACTGCAGAGAGACACTTGACACATGACACTTGAAACCTTTACTTGACAAGGATAAAGATCTTCGGCTAACATAAAAGCCTGTTGATCCAATCTGTCTTTGATAAACACTAATAATAGTAAACAAAGCTGACTAGAAGCATGCAGAGCGAGAGAGAGAGAGAGAGAGAGAGAGAGAGAGAGAGAGAGAGAGAGAGAGAGAGAGGAGGAGAGGGGGGGGGAGTAAAAGAAAGAAAGAAAGACAGACAGAGAGAGAGGGGGGGGGGTGGTGTGGAGACACTAGAGACAGAGACACTGAGATAGATAAACAAACAGACAAGCAGACAGAGAGAAAAGCAAAGAGAGAGAGGAGAGAGGCATTAAGAGAGACAAAACAGACAGACAAGCAAAAGGGGAGACAGACAAGCAAGGAGAGTGAGAGAGTGAGCGAGAGACTGAAAGAAAGTTGGGGGGGGGGGGGGGAGACAGCAGCAGACAGACAGAGAGGGGGGGGGGGGTGGGGGGGTGGAGGGGTATATATTAAAATGTTATTTCTCATATCATGACTAACACATAAAACTGAATGTTTTGGGGTGGGGGAGTTAATCTAAAACAGGGGGAAGTCATTCTGGCGTGGTTTGTTTTAACTCCGGGGAAGTTAAAATTGGCACGTGCTAATTCTAACTCCCGGGGAGTTAAAAAGTGGAGGGGTGTTAAAATGGATCACTACACCGGGAATTTTGTTAAAAAATCTTTTTTCTTTAAAAGCTTGACTCAGATGAAACATGTTCATCTCTTTCAGAAATTCAAAGTTCACATCAGGTGGGACGTTTCTAAACAAGGTTTTCATTGAGACTGCTATAAAATGTTTATGTCTCACATCATTGAAGTCCCAACATTCTAAAAGAATATGTTTCTTGTGAGTGGTAGGCCTACGTGACATGGAATGCACCACGGAGCTTCTTCACCTTTCCAAAGAAAAGAATAGGTATAAAAGGATTGGTGTGTACACAAACGGCACAAGACTTGTTTCTTCTTCACGGCCGCCTCGGGAACATGGTAAAAAACTTTCTTTCAGGTTTGACGGAACAGTTTGTTATCCGTCTGCGAGTTCCATTCCTCTTGTCAGAGGTCTTTGACGCATGCCTGGGCCTTGGATTTCAGATCAGTGTGAGGGACAGACAATCTGCTCCGAGTAATGGAAGGCAAGGGACTAAGACGACACTTTAGCCTGTCACAGCAGGCAAGACTTTCCGGCAAGGGGACAGCCTGGACTGGAGGAGGAGAGGGAATGGTGCGGGTGTGGTGTGGGGGAGCGCTGTAGGGAAACAGCATGGACTAGTCCAAACTGTCACATCACAGGCTCGCCCATGCAGTCCGGGAGACAGCCTGGAGGGGACAGACTCAGCTTGGACACCGGTACGTCTTCGGTCAAGTCACATATTGTCCCATAACATCACGAAGAAACGCGCACTTGCTAAACTCACGAGAACAACGACAGTTCCTAACCAGAATGAATGTTGAGAATGATAGATCACTAGCGCTATAGTTGGTTCAACAACGTTATTTCACGCCCTCCTCGGCAATTAAAACGCGTAACGCCTTTTGGCAGGATAACGTCGTAACATGGGCCTACGATATACAGCCGTGATCTTCTCTAAGGAACGGGAAAGTAGGGTACCATGTTCTTGGGAGCCTCCGGCTGATGGGACATTCAGCTCACCCCAGCGGGATGGAACTGGAAAGCAGCGATAGA
Organism: Conus betulinus; assembly: GCA_016801955.1. NCBI lineage: Eukaryota > Metazoa > Mollusca > Gastropoda > Neogastropoda > Conidae > Conus > Conus betulinus. Next base: position 665,942 of record JADBJO010000097.1, on the reverse strand, counting down.
GACCGAGCAGATGAGTACTGCCCCGAGGCATATCTGTCTTGAGAGAAGTTGCGGATTCCTGACAATTCCCTCCCGATCGATCAGTTAATGGCAACACATTTTCCTTCTTTACACGAATGTCAGTGATGGGTTGCCCCGGGAGGCATATTTAGCTTGAGGTTGTGCGCCCTTGGTTGGTGCGAAGTGGCAGTATGTGTTGAGCACAAATCAAACGACCAGTCAGATTACGTTACTATTCATAGTGGCAATACTCTGAACAATGGGGGTACATTATCAAGAAAGATTTTACGTTCTGACCGTTTGTCTGGCTGGTATATTGAAGATGTGGTGGATTTTTCTTTTTCAGATGGAAAGAAATTGAAGCAGATAGTTCTGTTAGACGTCGTCTTTGTTTTTCATCTCTGTCTCTTTTATCTACTAGATAGATACATAGATACATACATAGATAGTAGGTAGATACATGTGTGTGTGTGTGTGTGTGTGTGTGTGTGTGTGTGTGTGTGTGTGTGTGTGTGCGTGCGTGTGTGTGTGTGTGTGTGTGTGTGTGTGTGTGTGTGTTGGGGGAGGGGGGAGTACGTGTGGGGACTGTGCCAATCGCCAGTCTGGAAATTTCCATGTGATTTCTAAAGGTCATGAACTCTGTTTACTTCATGAAAGGTACTGTTTTGCAAGATCTCTGTTCACAGCAAGCATGCCAAAACACTGCGCCAAGAGTGAAAAAGTAACAGCAGATTAGCGGCGCCCCAGATATATCATTTATGCATGCAAGAGACGGAGGAGAGAAAAAAAAAAAAAAAGAAAGTTTCAACATGGCCAGCACTTCTTCGAGGGAACGAGTTGGGAAAGAGGAAGGTACAAACACCCTCCTCTCCCCCTTGGAAACAAATGTTAAAATATTGAATCACCAAATAAACGTAGCAAACACAATACTCAGTATTTCAACACTTGTTTTCCTATTTGAACTTCCAGCTTGCAGGTTTTATTCTTTGGAACTTCAGAAACCACCCAGTCTCTGATTCAGTTTCTAGCCATTTAACACGGACTTCATCTTCAATACAAACAGAAACAAAGATCAGAAAGAGAGGAAAGACTCGGCGGAGAACACTAGTTGTGCTTGTCTTATAAGCGACCAACTGAACAGCTGGCCTGACAGCGCCTGCACACGTTGCAACTTGAGAGGCTTGATGTCCAATCAAGGTCCCAAATCTGTTCCTCAAACCTGCCCGCAATTTTGAGGGAGAGTGTTGGATATACTGATGACCCTGGATCTTAAAAACACACTCTCTCTCTCTCTCTCTCTCTCTCTCTCTTCTCTCTCTCTCTCTCTCTCTCTCATACACGCACGCGCACACACACACACACACACACACACACACGCACGCACGCACGCACGCACGCACGCACGCACACACACACACACACACACACACACACACACACACACACACACGTGCGCGCATAATTAGTTTGTGTGTGCTTACGTCCCTTCGATTCCATGGAAAGATTGGTGCATGTTTTGACACCAGTTCAATTACAATTTCGATTTTATTCGAGTCACGTTTCAAAACGTGATGAACAAAATAAACTGCACATGCATGAGCTGAGCTGAAACGTGTCCATCTGCACTGACAGCTGAGTGGAGGAATACAATATTTACAATTTTTATCCGGGTTATACGGTCCGGGCGCAAGTGTCTGCGGAGCTGAATATCAATGTTTGTAGTACAGGTCTCAGTGCAAGTGTCGTATTACAGTCTATGTGTAAGCGGCGCCTATGCTTAATTTTTTTTTTTTTTTCAGATCTCACAATAATGGCAATTTTTTGCATTCGAGTTACAGGCATTCGTGCCCGTTTTGACGTAATATGCGCGCAGAAATCAGGGGAGAACAAGTCGAGATCACAGTATGTATTTTGTGCTGACATACTGTGCGGACGGTGGCGCATGTATCCGTTGCACTGGTACAACATAACTGCTTCGTCCTATATCCTACGTCTTCTCAAGAGGCCCGGGGACGCAGGATAAATTTACATGTTGAGCCAGTGTTCAAGCAGTGCTGCAAATTCCGAACCCCGCAAATGTAACCAGCCACACCCAAGGCGCACTATGACGACACTTGTGTACCTAACCTTTCACCTTGCTTTTTTTTGCGCGCATTCTGCCATGAAGGGACGGATGATGATTACCTTTCGAACAAACACAATTTCAGCAATCCACCTCACATTGAAGTTGTCGTGGCACACCTGGGAAGAAGTGAAAATCCTCGAAAACGGAACTGGCGCATACGCGAGAACGTAACTGACTACCATAACTGAATATCATACGATTAACAAAAGAAAAAATTAACAATGGTGATCCTGTAAGTTTTAGCTGGGAAACAGAGAGACAGAGAGAGAGAGAGAGAGAGAGAGGGGGGGTATTTCTGATCAACAACGGCCGGAGGTAACCTGAGACTTGGCTTGGCAATGTCTGCCATGATGAGACCCAACGCTCTCTGGAAAACCTATCTTATGGCTGAGCTTCCAAAAGATAAAAGACAACACTGGACAAACCCCTTGTAGTGATACGAGAGCTGGACACTATCGACACGTCTCGTGTGACAGTCCGCACTGAAGCTTTAGGGTACATCGATTTTTCCAGACAGCTTCTCCGCATCTCTCACAAGGAAGCCAAGACACAGGATTAGCCAGGCTGGCTGAGAAACAAAGGTCTTCCGGCACGTATCGAGTGTTGCCAGCTTGCCAGTGTCTACCCCACCATGACTCTCTGTCCAGCACCATCCTACAGCGGACGGTGGGCGTTCAGCAGGAAGACGGAAGAAGCCATGAAGGATACGAGTCCATCGTCAGACACTGGAGTGGGTACGGGACCTCCCCACCCTGTTCAGTATGTCTGGGGCCAAGGAGCTGTGGAAAGCCATGACAGCCGCAGTACCTGTCAGGCCGCTTGTATGACCACTGTTATACCATCATGACAAGCTCGCTGATATAAGCTTATTATTATTCTGCCTGCCGCGGTCCAGATTGCCACGGCGCGTGTAGGATTTTACTGGCACGCGATAATGAATAAACTGACTGACTCATTCCAAACTCGTCTGCATGCCCTCGTTCAAGGTGTGATGATGGTTATAGGATCGATCGTCATGTCACGACGAACTTCGCTGATTAATTCCAAATGAATTCGGTCTGCCATGGTAAGGTAAGGTTATGTTGCTTACAGCCCAGCCGACCGCAAAGGGCCATATCAGGGCTGACACCACGTTGAAGTCAGCTCACATTTTTCAAAAACAAAATACAAAAAAAAAAACTTATTCACACACAACGCTTTAAAATACCACTTCTAAAAACACACTGGAAATTTTTTAAAAATCTTTCTTCTGTAAAATCTCAGATCAGATGGAAAACGTTGATCTCTTTCAGAAATTCAAAGATCACATCAGGTGGGACACCTCTGAACAAGGTTTTCATGGAAAAGGTTCTCAAGCTATAAAATGTTTATGTCTCACATCATGCAAGTCCCAACACGCTAAAAGAATATGTTTCACTGTGAGCGGTATATGACATGGAATGCACCACGGAGCTCTTCACCTTTTAAAAGATAAGAATGGGTGTAAAAGGAGTGGCCTGTATGCAAACCGCACAAGACTGTTCCTTCTTTACAGCCGCTTCGGGACCATGGTAAAATCTTTTCAGGTTTTGGACGGATTTTGAACAGTTTTGTTATCCGTCTGCGAGTTCCGTCTGCGAGTTCCATATCTGAGGTCTTTGACATAAACTTGGGCTTTGGGTTTCAGATCAGTGTAAGGGATAGACAATCTCCTCAACTCTTTCTTTGTGGCACGCTGGGCACGTCTGCCGTGGTCCAGGATGAAACGTTGATAATAAAGACTAACAGCACCCTTGAAGCTGTGATGACGTGCAGCACCAAAGACCTTCATGTTATCTGGAACTCCTAACTTCATGTTAGCCTATTCAAGTTACTTTACACACGGTATGGTATGTTTTCCTTACGTTCACATCTAGTTCGTTTGCCCGACTCTATCCACAGATCTTTGATGTAGTCTTGCACGGACCCGCACGTACACACACACACACACACACACACACACACACACACACTCTCTCTCTCTCTCTCTCTCTCTCTCTCTCTCTCTTTCTCTCTTCACACACACACACACACACACACACACACACACACACACACACACACACACACACACACACACACACACACACACACACGCGCGCGCGCGCGCGTAAATATGCATACGCGAAAAGGGGTTGTTTGTTCGAATCTCTGTTAGGTCGTTTTGACAGAGACGGATTTTTTTTTCCCCTTGGAGGTAACATTTATTCTGAGTCCACTTCCTAATGCCCTGAAACTATAAGTGGAGGTTTATGTGTGAACACACACATAACACTTGGACACACGTGAAATCCCATCACCGACTTTCGGATTAGAAAGCCGGTTTGGCCGTTGGTATGGATGACAAGTAGACACATACATGAACCAAAAGACTGAAAATATGAATGAAAAACTGAGTGTTTGACAGACAGAAAGACGGGTAAACGACCGAGTGTAGCACCAGCAGGCAGCTCTTCAGTCAGCTCTACCAAGGTAGGCAGCTTATAGTGCATAGCGTGGACTGTGAAGTACTTAAAACTTAGTCTTTAACCGAGGCTAGGCTCTATACAAGCACCCTTAATAATAATGATAATAATAATGATGATAGTAATAACTATATGTCAATAATGATAATGATGAAAATAATAACGGTAACAATTTTTTTAATAATCTAATGAATAATAATGATAATGATAATGGTGATAATAATCATAGCAATAATAGCAACAATAATAGCAGCATTTATAAAGCGCCTTACCAAAGGTTCTAGGCAATAATGATAAGAGCTTCTGGGTGTTCTTTTTCCCTGCCCTGAAAAGTAACAGTTGCTACGGACTGAAGTGGTTACACGCAGTGTACATGAATTTTGCTGAAAAATCATTGGTCTGCAGTTTAATCCAGATCAACTCAACGTATCCACCCCCAGATTCAAAGGTATCGGCTTTAGCCCGCATTTAATCTTTCCACAGAAATTCGGCGAAATGTGTTCCGTGGTTTTGCGTGATTCTGCTCACAAAACAAATCAACAGACGTGGATGAAAAGTTAAAGAGAAATTTGGGGGGGGGGGGGGGGGGGGGGGTGGTGGTGGTAACGAACCAAAGCCATAGTGGAAAGGTGTCCTTTTCTCCCACGGGAAATATGCATGTATGTAGAGAAAATCATGAAATGGCAGAAACTGGTAAAAAAAAAAAAAAAAAAAAAAAAAGATGGATAGATAAGAAAATGATGACAAAAAAGTAAATACAAGAATAAATACATTAATTAATACATAACTAAATAAAATCAATCAAAGTAAATAAAAGCGGATTTACGCTTAAATGAATCGTTCACTCAATATTTTCATGAATTTCAGATATTATATCTTACTCTACAAATCCCTCACACACACACACACACACACACACACACACACACACACACACACACACACACACACATACAAAAACACACAACACACGAATAAAAACGATTAATAATAATAAAACCAATACAAATGCAAGCATCACCTTGTTCCGAGAAGTGGGCGGCCAGTCTGCGGTGGAAGCCTTGCATCTCCTGCGCCTCATCCCACGTGAGACCACCATCCACCACACCACGGCTACACCTCCCGTCACCTGCCTCCTCCTTGCCGAACGGGGCCGTCTCACTGCGGCCGAAAGTGGATGAGACCTTGCCGAAGATAGTCTGCACCCCCTGGCTGGATGTTCCTGCCTCTCTGTGGTAGGCCTCGCCCTTCTGGTGGTCTGTCGGGCCATCCTTGCTGTGGGACGTGGATGCCTCCTTGGTGACCGTCCCCGCTCTCCTGGGAAGCTTGGGCGAGGACGTGGCCGACGACCCCACCCAGAGAGTGAGCTCGTCGTGGATGCCTCGGTGATGATGTTGCTACGGATGTCCTGACTTTGTGGGCAGGGAGGAGGACGTCGGGAGGAGGTGGTGGGATGGGCGAGGGGGAGACTCTGTGGAAGACCTCTCTTGAGTGTGGTGCTTCAGCGGAGGTGGTCTTTGGAGAGGTCACGAAAGAGTCTCCTGAGGACCCGGAGACGTCTTGTGAAGTCACGGGAAGCCCTTTCGGGGTGGAGGGGGCGGTGACTTGCGAAAATTGAAGAAGACATGGAGGTGGTGGACACCCAGCGGCGGTACGGGTGGGGGGTGGTCTGCGACGAGATGGGGTGGGGGACACGAGGGAGGGTAAGGGGTGAAGGGCGGTTGGACGGCGGCGATGGTGGCTCTTTGCTGCTGGGTGGCTCCTTGCTGCTGCTGCTCGTGCGTGGAGAAGCTTTCTTCTTGCTGCGGTCGGGGAATGTAGCGGTAGCGCAGCATGGCATGGCATGGTCATGGAGAGGCTGCCTCAAGCGCTGTCACACCATCTGCACACACACAGAACAGATGGCATGAGGAAGCACTGTCACCATCTGCACACACACACACACACACA